>JAWZYU010001101.1:0-47239 GCA_038380435.1 Ryuthela nishihirai | reverse complement strand
TTTAAAAAAAGAGAAATTGTTCTCAAATATTTCCCTCTTTAAAAAAAGAGAAATTGTTCTCAAACATTTCCCTTTTTAAAAAAAGAGAAATTGTTCTCAAACATTTCCCTCTTTAAAAAAAGAGAAATTGTTCTCAAACATTTCCCTTTTAAAAAAAGAGAAATTGTTCTCAAACATTTCCCTCTTTAAAAAAAGAGAAATTGTTCTCAAACATTTCCCTCTTTAAAAAAAGAGAAATTGTTCTCAAACATTTCCCTTTTTAAAAAAAGAGAAATTGTTCTCAAACATTTCCCTCTTTAAAAAAAGAGAAATTGTTCTCAAACATTTCCCTCTTTAAAAAAAGAGAAATTGTTCTCAAACATTTCCCTTTTTAAAAAAAGAGAAATTGTTCTCAAACATTTCCCTTTTTAAAAAAAGAGAAATTGTTCTCAAACATTTCCCTCTTTAAAAAAAGAGAAATTGTTCTCAAACATTTCCCTTTTTAAAAAAAGAGAAATTGTTCTCAAACATTTCCCTCTTTAAAAAAAGAGAAATTGTTCTCAAACATTTCCCTTTTTAAAAAAAGAGAAATTGTTCTCAAACATTTCCCTTTTTAAAAAAAGAGAAATTGTTCTCAAACATTTCCCTCTTTAAAAAAAGAGAAATTGTTCTCAAACATTTCCCTTTTTAAAAAAAGAGAAATTGTTCTCAAACATTTCCCTCTTTAAAAAAAGAGAAATTGTTCTCAAACATTTCCCTTTTTAAAAAAAGAGAAATTGTTCTCAAACATTTCCCTCTTTAAAAAAAGAGAAATTGTTCTTAAACATTTCCCTTTTTAAAAAAAAGAGAAATTGTTCTTAAACATTTCCCTTTTTAAAAAAAGAGAAATTGTTCTCAAACATTTCCCTTTTTAAAAAAAGAGAAATTGTTCTCAAACATTTCCCTCTTTAAAAAAAGAGAAATTGTTCTCAAACATTTCCCTTTTTAAAAAAAGAGAAATTGTTCTCAAACATTTCCCTCTTTAAAAAAAGAGAAATTGTTCTTAAACATTTCCCTTTTTAAAAAAAAGAGAAATTGTTCTTAAACATTTCCCTTTTTAAAAAAAGAGAAATTGTTCTCAAACATTTCCCTTTTTAAAAAAAGAGAAATTGTTCTCAAACATTTCCCTTTTTAAAAAAAGAGAAATTGTTCTCAAACATTTCCCTCTTTAAAAAAAGAGAAATTGTTCTCAAACATTGAAGAACCACTTCTTAATTTTAAAATATTACTTAATATTGAACCACCATCGCTTTAAATCGAAGCACCATTTCTTAATATTAAAATATCTACGTTTAATACTGAAGCAGCATATCTTAATATTGAGCCACTGTTAATAAAATAAATACCCCCTCAAGCAGCTGCTTGCCACAGAGGTCTGACAGGAGCCACCGTTGCTTAATACGAAAACACAATTTCTAGCACCCCCTTCGCTTTGTATTCAAGCACCATTTCTTAATATTGAAGCCCCATTGTTTAATGTCGAAATTTCAACTGAATTTCTGAATAAACACCGACTCGAACCCATACTCCTTCATAATTAATATTTAACCACTTCAGAATTCCGAATGCAATGCGCAAAAAAACAGAATGTTTTTCAAATAATCTTCTCATTGTTTATTTACGCTAGTCGAGTTTATAAAGAATCAGGAATTAAGCAGAACTCTTTGAAGAACACAGAAGATTAAAATAGCAAAAAGATCGAGGAATTATAGACGAATATTTCAATCGAAGTCGACATTGAGATTTACAACTGACGCTCAGGGAAAGAGGCGGCAGGCAATGGTTAAACTTCGCACACCCACACATTCGATTACTATAGAAAAAGGAGGCGGGGTTTGCTCAGTTGGTAGCGCGCCAGGCTCGTAATCTGTAGTTCTCCAGGTTCGAGTCCCAGCTTGGTCAGTGTTGAGATTTATCTCCGTAAAACTCCCCGCCCTGCCCACGGTCAGTAGGGGACACCGATGGGCTTGGAAAGGCCGCCGTCCGTCGGATGGGACGTTAAGCCGTGGCCCCGTGTGCGGGAGAGTCATACCCTGTGCACGTTAAAGAACACTCTTTAACGATGATGAATTTAACGAAGATGGCCTTGACGGGAGGCTACCATCTGTCTCCCAACAGCTGTTCCAGTGGGTCCCCAACCTTCTCTGAGCCTTCGGGGTCCTTGTGAGCTAGCCATTTAGCCCATGGTGTGCAAAAAAGAGCCGCTCAGAGTTAAAACATCCCAACGTTAAAGAACACTCTGGATGGCCTTGACGGAAGGCTACCATCTGTCTCCCAACAGCTGTTCCAGTGGGTCCCCAACCTTCTCTGAGCCTTCGGAGGTCCATGTGACCTGGCCATTTAACCCATGGTGTGCAAAAAAGTGCCGCTCAGAGGTAAAACAACCCAACGTTAAAGAACACGCTGGATGGCCTTGACGGGAGGCTACCATCTGTCTCCCAACAGCTGTTCCAGTGACTCCTCTCCCCCAACCTTCTCTGAGCCTTCGGGGTCCATGTGACCTAGTCATTTAGCCCATGGTGTTAAAAAAAGTGCCGCTAAGAGGTAAAACAACTCAACCCAACCCGCGCAGAAGTAAAACATTCCAATTCAACGAACTAGCCAGTTGCATTTCCTCAAAAATGTATTGAAACATTGGCTGCATATTTTCGTTTTTCTTCATTATTCCTCAAAGTTTTTCATTCTTCAGATTGCATCAGATGTTCCTTGGGATCATCATCCAGATGCTGAGCAGAGACTAACAGTTGATGGAGTTTTAAGCGAACTAATAGTTGGTTGTTAAAATTTAAGAATCCCATTATCTCCTACTCGGTAATGAAAGATTTTTCAAGAAATGTCGTTGATTCTGTCATTAAGTAATCATTAGAGTATGTCGTCACATCTGTGGTTGTCTTTAACAGGGAAGGAACAATGAAAGAAATTAAAGTCTTCTTTAAATTAGGAACAACTGAAACATGTTTGCGTGAACATTTCATGCTGAAGCAATTTTTTTTTATAAAAGATTCTCTTTTTTCATTCATTTTTAAGACAAAATGAAACTACTGGATGAATTGAAAAGCTCAAATGACAAATATTAATTTTTTTCAAATCTTTTTTTTTCTAGGATTTAATTTTTAATTTAATTTATTGCGAAATGACCGAGTACACTGGGGTGGAGATGTTGTTCAGTCGGTAGCGCGCCAGGCTCGTTGAATTGGGTTGTTTTACTTCTGAGCGGCTGTTTTTTGCACACCATGGGCAGGTCACATGAACCCCGAAGGCTCAGAGAAAAATGGCCAAGTCATTTTTGCCAGGTTAATGGACCCAGATGGCTCAGAGAAGGTTGGGGGAGGGGACCCACTAGAACAGCTGTTGGGAGACAGATGGTAGTATCCCGTCAAGGCCATTCAACGTGTTCTTTAACGTACACAGGGTATGGCTCTCCCGTACACGGGACCACGGCTTAACGCCCCATCCAACGGACGGCGGCCTTTCCAAGCCCATCGGTGTCCCCTACTGACTGTGGCCAATTTTGCGGAGATAAATCTCAACGCTGACCCAGCTGTGACTCGAACCTGGGAACTTCAGATTAAGAGCCTGGCGCGCTACCGACTGAGCCACCCACTCACATTGACAGTGTAAGTGAACTCCTTGAAAAATTATGATTAAAATTGTCACGTGACACGAAGGTTGCCAGATCACTGGTTTCTAAAAAAAATCGTTGCCAGATATTTTTTCTGAATTCTGTAATCAACCATAGTGTTCGGATACTTTTTTGAGCGACTGTACCTACGGACTCGTAACTGGCAACCGACTTTCGGTGACTTCAGCTCAGAAACTCGGGATGGGGAAGAGATAGGGTCTCGCGAAAAGGGATGCTGGAGCCGGAAGGGCTTATCGATCTCTTTTAAATGTCACGTGAGGATGAGCGCATTAGGCGATGCGGTTAAAAAATCAGCTGGTAAGAAAATGGACAAAGCGAATTTTTTTCTTCTTCTGATTTGCCTTTCAAATCTTTTAAAACAACAGATGAAGTTGAAACGAGGTTCTTTTGAATTCAGAAGTAGGGAAAGTTTCTTAAATGTAAAGTTTTTTTTTATACGTATTTGTTTTGTGTTTAATCTAAAGACTGAAATTAGGCTGTAGAACAGTTTGGTTCTTTTTAGAGGTAATTACAATAGTGAAGATTTGACCCTTTATAAGCAAGATAACAAGAAATTTGATGACTTTGATTCTAGATGTTTACGCAGTATTTTGGTGGTTAGGTGTTTTGATTTTGGAAGTAATGATCAGGTAGACAGTTTTGTACACAATAGGCTAAATGGCCAGGTTACAAGGACCCCGAAATCTCAGAGACGTCAAGGCCATCCAGAGGGTTCTTTAACGTGCACAGGGTATGGCTCTACGCACACGGAGCCACGGCTTAACGTCCCATCCGACGGTCGGCTGCCTTTCCAAGCCCGTCGGTGTCCCCTACTGACCGTGGGCAGGGCGGGGAATTTTGCGGAGATAAATCTCAACACTGACCCAACTGGGACTCGAACCTGGGAGCTACAGATTATGTCTGGCGTGCTACCGACTCAGCCACCCTCACCCCAAGAGAGTCATACCCTGTGCACGTTAAGGAATACGCTGGGTGTCCTTCACGGGAGGCTACCATCTGTCTCCCAGCAGTTGTTCCAGTGGGTCCCTTCCCCCAACCTTCTCTGAGCCTTCGGGGTCTTCGTGACCTGGCCATTCAGCCCATTGTATGCAAAAAAGTGCCGCTCAGAGGTAAAACAACCCAACCCAACTCTGAGCTCTTGGGGTCCTTGTAACCTGGCCATTTTACCTACTCAGTGGGGTTGGGTTGTTTTACCTCTGAGCGGCCCTTTTTTGCACACCATGGGCTAAATGGCCAGGACAGGAGACAAATCTCAACGCTGACCCAGCTGGGACTCGAACCTGAGAACTACAGATTACGAGTCTGGCGCGCTACCGACTGAGCCACCCCCTACCCCTACTCAGTGCGGCAAAAAAGAATCACTCAGAAGTAAAACAACCCACTCCCACTTCATACAACTAGTTACGCAAGCCCTCTTAGTAAGAAGACAGAAAGAGCAGAACAACTCTTTCGGCAAATCCACCTTCCGAGAAAACGAGCATGCGCCGAGAATCAAACGAAGACAGGTAATAGAAAGTGCCATTCAGAAATGAGCCCAACAAGCCCAACCTGAATTAAGAAAGTGCAAGTGCGAAAGTACGGAACAAGTCACAGCACCAACGACATCAACAGTGGCTCGACGGCAGCATCATTACTGTCATTACCGGCAACGTCACGTCAACGCCCGGCCGCATTCTCTTGAGAGATGCGGCGACATGGGAGATCCCAGGAGACTGACCAATGAGAGCTCGCGCGTGGCTACCTCATACCTACCTCTTCTCTTTAGTCCGTATCCTCCACTTTCTCGAAGATTCTTTCCGTTTTTATCCCTCTGTTGAAGCGACAGGATACAGCTAGTTTTAAATTTTTTTTTTTCCATTTGCAGATAAATGCTTTCTTATCGGAAGAGGGGATTTATCGCTTTTGATGGATATAGAAATAAATACGGGAAACATTTCAATTTTATGGACTTTACTGCTGGAATTCGATGGAGTGTTTATTTTTTTTTTTCGTAACGGTTTCATTTAACTCAATGTTTGGCGTTTTTTGATGCTTACTGTTCTGAGGAAAGAAACGAGTTGGGTTGGGTTGTTTTACCTCTGAGCGGCACTTTTTTGCACACCATGGGCTAAATGGCCAGGTCACATGGACCCCGAAGGCTCAGAGAAGGTTGGGGGAGGGGACCCACTGGACAGCTGTTGGGAGACAGATGGTAGCCTCCCGTTAAGCCATCCAGCGTGTTCTTTAACGTTGGATTGTTTTACCTCTGAGCGGCACTTTTTTGCACACCATGGGCTAAATCGCCAGGTCACATGGACCCCGAAGGTTCAGAGAAGGTTGGAGGAGGGGACCCACTGGAACAGCTGTTGGGAGACAGATGGTAGCCTCCCGTCAAGGCCATCTAGCGTGTTCTTTAACGTGCACAGGGTATGGCTCTCCCGCACACGGGGCCACGGCTTAACGACCCATCCGACGGACGGCGGCCTTTCCAAGCCCATCGGTGTCCCCTACTGACCGTGGGCAGAGCGGGGAAAGAAACGAGAGATTGAGGGTTGTTTTACCTCTGAGAGACACTTTTTTTTTGCACAAAATGAGCTAAATGTCCAGGTCACAAGGACCCCGAAGGCTCAGTGAGGGTTCGGGAGAGAGGGCCCACTGGACTGCTGTTAGGAGATAGATGATAGCTCTGTTAGGAGACAGATGGTAGCCTCCCGTCAAGGCCATCCAGCGTGTTCTTTAACGTGCATAGGGTATGGCTCTCCCGCACACGGGGCCACGGCTTAACGTCCCATCTGACGGACGGTGGCCTTTTCAAGCCCATCGATGTCCCCTATTGACAGTGGGCAGGGCGGGGAATTTTGCAGAGATAAGTCTCAACGCTGACCCAGCTGGGACTCGAACCTGGGAACTACAGATTACGAGCCTGGCGCATTACCGACTGAGCCACCTCGCCCCTGTTGTGCTATTAAAATATATAGTAAACTTTACTTCTTTTGCTATACATTTTTAGTAGCGCACCAGGTTTGTAATTTGCACTTTAAGGGTTCGAGTTCCACCTGAGCCCGCGTTGAGGTTTATCTCCTCAAAATTCCCCGCTCTGCCATTGGTCAGTAGGGATACTTATTATAGGCTTGGAAAAACCACCGTCCATCGGATGGGACGTTAAGTCGTGGCTCAGTGTGCGGGAGAGTGTCATACCCTGTGCACGTTAAAGAACTCGCTAGATCATTCATATGGTGTACCACAAGGTTTAGTCCTGGGACTAAACTTGTTTTTGATATTCATAAATGATCTATGTAAATTAAATAAAAAAGCTATATTAACACTTTTTCAGATGATATATCATTAACTTTATGTGCCGATTCTCTGGAAAATCGGGCGGGGTGGCTCAGTCGGTAGCGCACCAGGCTCGTAATCTGTAGTTTCCAGGTTCAAGTCCCAGCTGGGACAGCGTTGAGATATATCTCCGCAAAAATTACTCGCCCTGCCCACGGTCAGTAGGGGACACCGATGGGCTTGGAAAGGCCGCCGTCCGTCGGATGGGACGTTAAGCCGTGGCTCCGTGTGTGGGAGAGCCATACCCTGTGCACGTTAAAGAACACGCTGGATGGCCTTGACGGGAGGCTACCATCTGTCTCCCAACAGCTGTTCCAGTGGGTCCCCTCCCCCAACCTTCTCTGAGCCTTCGGGGTCCATGTGACCTGGCCATTTAGCCCATGGTGTGCAAAAAAAGTGCCGCTCAGAGGTAAAACAACCCAACCCAACTCTGGAAAATTTCCTTTATAACATGAACACTTATCTAAAATGTGTGATGAAATCGTTGGATTTAAATGGGTTACATTTAAATACGAAAAAGAGATTAAGTATATTCTATTTAACCTAAAAAAGAAAGCAAACAATCCACATTAGATTAAATTAAAATTGCATAATTTTTCATGCAATAATTACTCAGCTTGTCGTAGTGAAGAAATTGAACAGGTTCAAAGTCTACTCTACCTAGGCGTTTATATTGATAGCTCCATAAGTTGGAAAATGCATATTGGAAAACTTACAAACACACCTAGACAGATGTTATATAAATTTTATTATTAAAAAAAAATTCCTCAGTAATAAAATGTTAATTTTATTACTGAGATTTGTATAGCATTAGCTTACTGAGATTTGTATAGCATTACCCAAGATTTGTATAACATTAGCTATACAAATCTTGGGTCCAGTCATCATTAAGGAGTCTGATCTCAATGCAAAATAAATTTATATTTCAAATTTTACCAAATAAATATAAAACTGTTGCCATCTTTTTTAAATATACCATTTCAGGTGTATTTCCACTGAGACATTTATTTGTTTATAGAACATTAAATTACTTCTTTAAAAACAATAATGCAGTGCTGCATTATACAAATTATTCGATGCTAGATAATGGGAAAAAGTTTCTGTTGCCACTTGCAAATAAAGAAATGATGCACAAACACTTTGATTATTTGGCCCCTAAAATTTTTAATTCTTTACCGATTATAATTCGAAATGAAACTAATTTTATGCATTTCAGATCTCTCACTGCTAATTATCTATAATGACCATTAAAAATGCAGACAGCCTGTTTTCAGTGTTAAAGCAAAAAAAAATAATTCGTTTTTATAAATTCTGTGTTGTTTTTGTATATATATATTTTTTTTTCTTTATGTAAAGTTGAGTGTCAGTGTTGCCAAAATTATGTATTTAAATAATTTGTAAGTTAACCTACTTGAGCTTAGATACTATTATTAAGAGCCGTCCCGTGGCCGAGTGGGTAGCGCGCTTGGCTACTGATCTAAGGGACCTGGGTTCGAGCCCCGGGTTAAGGCATGGATGTTTGTGTTGTTTTTCTGCTGAGGTCCTGCCATCCTCACAGACCTTCCACTATGGCACATAAACAGACAGGCCCCTGTCAGACCTCCGTGGCAAGCAGCTGCTTGAGGGGGTATTTATTTATTTTAGCCGTCCCGTGGCCGAGTGGTTAGCACGCTTAGCTATTGATCTAAGGGACCTGGGTTCGAGCCCCGGGTAAGGCAAGGATGTATATGTCGTTTTTCTGCTGAGGTCCTGCCATCCTCTTCAGACCTTCTTCTCTGGCATATAAACTGACAGGCTCCTGTCAGACCTCTGTGGCAAGCAGCTGCTTGAGGGGGTATTTATTTGGCCCGTCCCATGGCCGAGTGGTTAGCACGCTTGGCTACTGATCTAAGAGACCTGGGTTCGATCCCCGGGTAAGGTATGGACGTGGTGTTGTTTTTCTGCTGAGGTCCTGCCATCCTCTCAGACCTTCTACTGTGGCATATAAACTGAGAGGCTCCTGTCAGACCCTCTGTGGCAAGCAGCTGCTTGAGGGGGTATTTATTTGGCCCGTCCCATGGCCGAGTGGTTAGCACGCTTGGCTACTGATCTAAGAGACCTGGGTTCGATCCCCGGGTAAGGTATGGACGTGGTGTTGTTTTTCTGCTGAGGTCCTGCCATCCTCTCAGACCTTCTACTGTGGCATATAAACTGAGAGGCTCCTGTCAGACCCTCTGTGGCAAGCAGCTGCTTGAGGGGGTATTTATTTGGCCCGTCCCATGGCCGAGTGGTTAGCACGCTTGGCTACTGATCTAAGAGACCTGGGTTCGATCCCCGGGTAAGGCATGGACGTGGTGTTGTTTTTCTGCTGAGGTCCTGCCATCCTCTCAGACCTTCTACTGTGGCATATAAACTGACAGGCCCCTGTCAGACCTCTGTGGCAAGCAGCTGCTTGCGGGGGTATTTATTTTTTTTTATTTTATAACTTTATTATTACAATAAACTGATGACTGAGATGGCCTTAACAGTAACTCAAATACATCTTTTACTATTCTTTACTATACTATTTCCTTACTCATTATTCTATTGCATTCCGGTTATTGTAATTCTCCACGTGTGTATTTTTTTTGAGGGGGAGGGAATATCCCTCCCCTCATAAATCCCGGCCTCTTTGAACCGACAAATAAATTAAAATATTATATTAAAAACAACAAACAATAGCACAGAATTCTAAGGAGAAACCAGAAATGAAAAATAATTGACGCTACATTTTGACCTTTTGATAATTTGACACTACATACTAACAGACTGCCACTGCAGAGTAATAAATAACATCCCTAATCACGGATCACATGATCACTTAAGCTTCACACATACCGTTCCGACAGCAGGTCTCAACTCGCTAATGATGATGAACGTCAACTCGTTCTTGTCAAATTCGCTTAAAGGAGTCTTCCTGATTGTGAGTCTTTTGCTGTAGGGTCGTTACGGTTCCCTAAGATAACTTATGCCTTTCAGTGCTGTTAAAGGTGAGGACTTAACAGCACGCAAATATCAATGAAACTGACTAGAACCGGTCAAAAGGAAGAGTGCCCGACAAACCAGATCTTCATGATTAAGTTGGGTTGGGTTGTTTTACCTCTGAGCGGCACTTTTTTGCACACCATGGGCTAAATGGCCAGGTCACATGGACCCCGAAGGCTCAGAGAAGGTTGGGGGAGGGGACCCACTGGAACAGCTGTTGGGAGACAGATGGTAGCCTCACGTCAAGGCAATCCAGCGTGTTCTTTAACGTTGGGTTGTTTTACCTCTGAGCGGCACTTTTTTGCACACCATGGGCTAAATGGCCAGGTCACATGGACCCCGAAGGCTCAGAGAAGGTTGGGGGAGGGGACCCACTGGAACAGCTGTTGGGAGACAGATGGTAGCCTCCCGTCAAGGCCATCCAGCGTGTTCTTTAACGTTGGGTTGTTTTACCTCTGAGCGGCACTTTTTTGCACACCATGGGCTAAATGGCCAGGTCACATGGACCCCGAAGGCTCAGAGAAGGTTGGGGGAGGGGACCCACTGGAACAGCTGTTGGGAGACAGATGGTAGCCTCACGTCAAGGCCATCCAGCGTGTTCTTTAACGTTGGGTTGTTTTACCTCTGAGCGGCACTCTTTTGCACACAATGGGCTAAATGGCCAGGTCACATGGACCCCGAAGGCTCAGAGAAGGTTGGGGGAGGGGACCCACTGGAACAGCTGTTGGGAGACAGATGGTAGCCTCACGTCAAGGCCATCCAGCGTGTTCTTTAACGTTGGGTTGTTTTACCTCTGAGCGGCACTTTTTTGCACACCATGGGCTAAATGGCCAGGTCACATGGACCCCGAAGGCTCAGAGAAGGTTGGGGGAGGGGACCCACTGGAACAGCTGTTGGGAGACAGATGGTAGCCTCACGTCAAGGCCATCCAGCGTGTTCTTTAACGTTGGGTTGTTTTACCTCTGAGCGGCACTTTTTTGCACACCATGGGCTAAATGGCCAGGTCACATGGACCCCGAAGGCTCACAGAAGGTTGGGGGAGGGGACCCACTGGAACAGCTGTTGGGAGACAGATGGTAGCCTCACGTCAAGGCCATCCAGCGTGTTCTTTAACGTTGGGTTGTTTTACCTCTGAGCGGCACTTTTTTGCACACCATGGGCTAAATGGCCAGGTCACATGGACCCCGAAGGCTCAGAGAAGGTTGGGGGAGGGGACCCACTGGAACAGCTGTTGGGAGACAGATGGTAGCCTCCCGTCAAGGCCATCCAGCGTGTTCTTTAACGTTGGGGTTGTTTAACCTCTGAGTGGCGCTTTTTTTAACACAATGGGCTTAATGGCCAGGTCACATGGACCCCGAAGGCTCAGAGAAGGTTGGGGGAGGGGACCCACTGGAATAGCTGTTGGGAGACAGATGGTAGCCTCCCGTCAAGGCCATCCAGCGTGTTCTTTAACGTGCACAGGGTATGGCTCTCCCGCACACGGGGCCACGGCTTAACGCCCCATCCGACGGACGGCGGCCTTTCCAAGCCCATCGGTGTCCCCTACTGACCGTGGGCAGGGCGGGGAATTTTGCGGAGATAAATCTCAACGCTGACCCAGCTGGGACTCGAACCTGGGAACTACAGATTACGAGTCTGGCGCGCTACCGACTGAGCCACCCCCGCCCCTCTTCATGATTAAGTAAGTGGATCAAAATTTAGGGTAACGAAACCTTGTATTGTTTCGCTGGAAGTCCGACACACTCAGGACTGGACGCAGAAGGTACAGTATAGTTCAAAATACAATGGTTTCCATAAATTAAGGAGAATCTCTATGTTAAGTGAATGGAAATCTAAAGTCAAAGCTCTGTAACTTCTAAATTGAGTTTTCTTTTTTGTTTTGAACAATGTGATTGCAGATAAAGATCACAATCAAATATAAAAATGTTTCGATTTTTTAAAATATTCGTTCAGTATTTAATGAGTTATGGAAGTTTGAATATTTAGCGATAACAATGCCAGCTACAAAAATTGACTTCAGAAGTTAATTAAAACTTAGTAATAAGTATTGGATCAAAGTGTTTAATAAAATAAGTTTGCATTTTAGAACTTTGTGTAAAGAATTCTTTCACTATTCTTCAGTTTTGTATAAGTTTCTTAAGACTGGCATTGCTATTGTTAAATATTCAAACTTCCGTAACTCATTAAATATTGAAGGAATATTGTTGAAAATCCAGATATTGATTTTTTGGATTGAAATCTTTATCTGCAATTTTTCAAAACAAAAAGCATACTTATTTTAGAAGTTATAGAGCTTGACGTTAGCTTCCCATTGACTTAACACAGGGATTTTTCCTTAATTTATGGAAACCAGGGTATATATATATTAGCTTAATATAAACTAGTGTTAGTGACTGACAGCAGATCATACAACAGAAGGCCTGTGGACTGGGTTATGACGTCAGATAAACACAAGTTAACAGCTATAAAACCATGACTAAAATGTGACAGCTTATAAAACCATCACTACAAAATGACAGGTTGTAAAACAATCAATACAAGATGACATCTAAGGGGTGGGTTGGGTTGTTTTACCTCAGAGCGGCATTTTTTTGCACACCATGGGCTAAATGGCCAGGTCATATGGACCCCGAAGGCTCAGAGAAGGTTGGGGGAGGGGACCCACTGGAACAGCTGTTGGGAGACAGATGGTAGCCTCACGTCAAGGCCATCCAGCGTGTTCTTTAACGTTGGGTTGTTTTACCTCTGAGCGGCACTCTTTTGCACACAATGGGCTAAATGGCCAGGTCACATGGACCCCGAAGGCTCAGAGAAGGTTGGGGGAGGGGACCCACTGGAACAGCTGTTGGGAGACAGATGGTAGCCTCACGTCAAGGCCATCCAGCGTGTTCTTTAACGTTGGGTTGTTTTACCTCTGAGCGGCACTTTTTTGCACACCATGGGCTAAATGGCCAGGTCACATGGACCCCGAAGGCTCAGAGAAGGTTGGGGGAGGGGACCCACTGGAACAGCTGTTGGGAGACAGATGGTAGCCTCACGTCAAGGCCATCCAGCGTGTTCTTTAACGTTGGGTTGTTTTACCTCTGAGCGGCACTTTTTTGCACACCATGGGCTAAATGGCCAGGTCACATGGACCCCGAAGGCTCACAGAAGGTTGGGGGAGGGGACCCACTGGAACAGCTGTTGGGAGACAGATGGTAGCCTCACGTCAAGGCCATCCAGCGTGTTCTTTAACGTTGGGTTGTTTTACCTCTGAGCGGCACTTTTTTGCACACCATGGGCTAAATGGCCAGGTCACATGGACCCCGAAGGCTCAGAGAAGGTTGGGGGAGGGGACCCACTGGAACAGCTGTTGGGAGACAGATGGTAGCCTCCCGTCAAGGCCATCCAGCGTGTTCTTTAACGTTGGGGTTGTTTAACCTCTGAGTGGCGCTTTTTTTAACACAATGGGCTTAATGGCCAGGTCACATGGACCCCGAAGGCTCAGAGAAGGTTGGGGGAGGGGACCCACTGGAATAGCTGTTGGGAGACAGATGGTAGCCTCCCGTCAAGGCCATCCAGCGTGTTCTTTAACGTGCACAGGGTATGGCTCTCCCGCACACGGGGCCACGGCTTAACGCCCCATCCGACGGACGGCGGCCTTTCCAAGCCCATCGGTGTCCCCTACTGACCGTGGGCAGGGCGGGGAATTTTGCGGAGATAAATCTCAACGCTGACCCAGCTGGGACTCGAACCTGGGAACTACAGATTACGAGTCTGGCGCGCTACCGACTGAGCCACCCCCGCCCCTCTTCATGATTAAGTAAGTGGATCAAAATTTAGGGTAACGAAACCTTGTATTGTTTCGCTGGAAGTCCGACACACTCAGGACTGGACGCAGAAGGTACAGTATAGTTCAAAATACAATGGTTTCCATAAATTAAGGAGAATCTCTATGTTAAGTGAATGGAAATCTAAAGTCAAAGCTCTGTAACTTCTAAATTGAGTTTTCTTTTTTGTTTTGAACAATGTGATTGCAGATAAAGATCACAATCAAATATAAAAATGTTTCGATTTTTTAAAATATTCGTTCAGTATTTAATGAGTTATGGAAGTTTGAATATTTAGCGATAACAATGCCAGCTACAAAAATTGACTTCAGAAGTTAATTAAAACTTAGTAATAAGTATTGGATCAAAGTGTTTAATAAAATAAGTTTGCATTTTAGAACTTTGTGTAAAGAATTCTTTCACTATTCTTCAGTTTTGTATAAGTTTCTTAAGACTGGCATTGCTATTGTTAAATATTCAAACTTCCGTAACTCATTAAATATTGAAGGAATATTGTTGAAAATCCAGATATTGATTTTTTGGATTGAAATCTTTATCTGCAATTTTTCAAAACAAAAAGCATACTTATTTTAGAAGTTATAGAGCTTGACGTTAGCTTCCCATTGACTTAACACAGGGATTTTTCCTTAATTTATGGAAACCAGGGTATATATATATTAGCTTAATATAAACTAGTGTTAGTGACTGACAGCAGATCATACAACAGAAGGCCTGTGGACTGGGTTATGACGTCAGATAAACACAAGTTAACAGCTATAAAACCATGACTAAAATGTGACAGCTTATAAAACCATCACTACAAAATGACAGGTTGTAAAACAATCAATACAAGATGACATCTAAGGGGTGGGTTGGGTTGTTTTACCTCAGAGCGGCATTTTTTTGCACACCATGGGCTAAATGGCCAGGTCATATGGACCCCGAAGGCTCAGAGAAGGTTGGGGGAGGGGACCCACTGGAACAGCTGTTGGGAGACAGATGGTAGCCTCCCGTCAAGGCCATCCAGCGTGTTCTTTAACGTGCACAGGGTATGGCTCTCCCGCACACGGGGTCACGGCATAACGTCCCATCCGACGGACGGCGGCCTTTCCAAGCCCATCGGTGTCCCCTACTGACCGTGGGCAGGGCGGGGAATTTTGCGGAGATAAATCTCAACGCTGACCCAGCTGGGACTCGAACCTGGGAACTACAGCTTACGAGCCTGGCCCCCTACCGACTGAGCCACCCCTGTCCCATGATATCTAATAAAACCACGACTGCCAGGTGACATCTAATAAAATCATCACAACAAGTTGACAGCTATAAAACCATCACTACAATGTGACAGCCATAAAAACCATCACTATAAATTGGCAGGTAATAAAACAATCATTACAGGATGACATCTAATAAAATCATCACTATAAGGTGACAGCTAATAAAACCATCACTATACAGTGATAGCTAATGAAATCACACTACAAGTGGAAGTAATAAAACAATCACCACAGGATCTAATAGATCCAATATACTCATCACTACAGTGTGACATTTAACAAAACCATCACTACAAAACGACAGTAATAAACCATCACTATATAGTGACAGCTGATAAAACCATCATTACAAAGTAGCTGGTAATGAAACCATCATTACAAGGTAGCAGCTTATAAAACCGTCACTACAAAGGCAGGTAATAAAACAATCACTATAAGATGACATCTAATAAAACCGTCCCTACAAGGTGACAACTAATAAAACCATCACTACGGATTAACAATTTATAAAACCGTCACTACAAAGTGACAGTTTATAAAACCGTCCATACAAAGTGATAGTTTATAAAACCGTCACTACAAAGTGACAGTTTATGAAACCGTCACTACAAAGTGACAGTTTATGAAACCGTCACTACAAAGTGACAGTTTTCAAAACTATCACTACAAAGTAATAGTTTATAAAACTGTCACTACAAAGTGATAGTTTTGCAAAACCGTCACTACAAAGTGATAGTTTATGAAACCGTCACTACAAAGCGACAGTTTTCAAAACTATCACTACAAAGTAATAGTTTATAAAACTGTCACTACAAAGTGATAGTTTGCAAAACCGTCACTACAAAGTGATAGTTTATAAAACCGTCCATACAAAGTGATAGTTTATACAACCGTCACTACAAAGTGACAGTTTATAAAACCGTCCATACAAAGTGATAGTTTATAAAACCGTCACTACGGATTAACAATTTATAAAACCGTCACTACAAAGTGATAGTTTATAAAACCATCACTACGGATTAACAATTTATAAAACCGTCACTACAAAGTGACAGTTTATAAAACCGTCACTACAAAGTGACAGTTTATAAAACCGTCCATACAAAGTGATAGTTTATAAAACCGTCACTACAAAGTGACAGTTTATGAAACCGTCACTACAAAGTGACAGTTTATAAAACCGTCCATACAAAATGATAGTTTATAAAACCGTCACTACAAAGTGACAGTTTTCAAAACTATCACTACAAAGTAATAGTTTATAAAACTGTTACTACAAAGTGATAGTTTGCAAAACCGTCACTACAAAGTGACAGTTTATAAAACCGTCCATACAAAGTGATAGTTTATAAAACCGTCCATACAAAGTGATAGTTTATACAACCGTCACTACAAAGTGACAGTTTATAAAACCGTCCATACAAAGTGATAGTTTATAAAACCGTCACTACGGATTAACAATTTATAAAACCGTCACTACAAAGTGATAGTTTATAAAACCGTCACTACGGATTAACAATTTATAAAACCGTCCTACAAAGTGACAGTTTATTATAAAACCGTTCATACAAAGTGATAGTTTATAAAACCGTCACTACAAAGTGACAGTTTATGAAACCGTCACTACAAAGTGACAGTTTATAAAACTATCACTACAAAGTAATAGTTTATAAAACCGTCACTACAAAGTGACAGTTTATAAAACTATCACTACAAAGTAATAGTTTATAAAACTGTCACTACAAAGTTTATAAAACCATCACTACAAAGTAATAGTTTATAAAACTGTCACTACAAAGTGATAGTTTGCAAAAAAAACGTCACTACAAAGTGATAGTTTGCAAAAAAAACGTCACTACAAAGTGATAGTTTGCAAAAAAAACGTCACTACAAAGTGATAGTTTGTAAAACCGTCACTACAAAGTGACAGTTTATAAAACCGTCACTACAAAGTGACAGTTAATAAAACTACCACTAAAATTGACAGCTAATAAAGTTACTGTTAAAGCATAACAATAGTACGTATAAAAGAAACAAAGAAACAATCGTGAATCAATAAACAAAAAGTTTTAAACTTTAGATAAAATTCACACAGAAATAAAAAAAAAGTTGCTTTCATTAATGAGATAAATTGTGAATCATTTAAGGAACGATGCGATTCATTAAAACAAGAATTAAAAAAAAAATCGTGTCGATGCTTTTCCTGCCAAGTTATGACAGTTTCAGTCCCTTTTATCTTGGCGTCTTTATCCTTATCAGCCAATGTCATTGTTTGTGTAAGGTGATTTCCTCGTCTCTTCCGTTGACTTGACACTTGACCTCTGAGGGAGCGCTGGCATGCAAAGTCCGCTGGTGACGTCACACTTCTCGTGTGGTGTAAATAGCCGCGACACGAAGCTGGCTTTTTTTATCTTTTCGATTAAAACTCTGCAGTGATAAATATAGATGATGGAGAAAAATACTCTTAGCTGGGAGATTGTTTGAGATGCTGAAGGCGAATATAATGACGACTGAGACAGTTTTTAAATCGCAAAAACAATTTCTTTTTCGTGTATCTTATCTAGAGGAGCTCTTAAGTGCTGAAATTTATTGCCAGTGACAGAATGTTGATATGGCGCAAGTGAATATGGGTAGTAGGATATATTAGGTGTAAAAGTATGGCACAATTATTGCACTCTTTGGTATAATATTGAAGAGAAGCTGTTTATGTTGTTGTAGTTTTACCTCTGAGGGTCACTTTTTTGCACACAATGGGCTAAATGTTCAAGTCACGAGGGTTGGGTTGGGTTGTTTTACCTCTGATCGGCACTTTTTGCACACAATGGGCTAAATATTCAAGTCAGGAGGGTTGGGTTGGGTTGTTTTACCTCTGATCGGCACTTTTTTGCACACAATGGGCTAAATGTTCAAGTCACGAGGATTGGGTTGGGTTGTTTTACCTCTGATCGGCACTTTTTGCACACAATGGGCTAAATATTCAAGTCACGAGGGTTGGGTTGGGTTGTTTTACCTCTGATCGGCACTTTTTTGCACACAATGGGCTAAATGTTCAAGTCACGAGGGTTGGGTTGGGTTGTTTTAACTCTGATCGGCACTTTTTGCACACAATGGGCTAAATATTCAAGTCACGAGGGTTGGGTTGGGTTGTTTTACCTCTGATCGGCACTTTTTTGCACACAATGGGCTAAATATTCAAGTCACGAGGATTGGGTTGGGTTGTTTTACCTCTGATCGGCATTTTTGCACACAATGGGCTAAATGTTCAAGTCACGAGGGTTGGGTTGTTTTACCTCTGAGCGGCGCTTTTTTGCAGACAATGGGCTAAATTTTTAAGTCACGAGGGTTGGGTTGTTTTACCCCTGAGGGTCACTTTTTTGCACACAATGGGCTAAATGTTCAAGTCACGAGGATTGGGTTGTTTTACCTCTGAGCGGCACTTTTTTGCACACAATGGGCTAAATGTTCAAGTCACGAGGGTTGGGTTGTTTTACCCCTGAGGGTCACTTTTTTGCACACAATGGGCTAAATGTTCAAGTCACGAGGGTTGGGTTGTTTTACCTCTGATCGGCACTTTTTTGCACACAATGGGCTAAATGTTCAAGTCACGAGGGTTTGGTTGTTTTACCTCTGAGCGGCACTTTTTTGCACACAATGGGCTAAATGGTCAGGTCACAAGGACCCCGATGGCTCAGAGAAGGTTGCGGGAGGAGACCCACTGGAACAGCTGTTGGGAAACCGATGGTATAATCCCGTCAAAGCCATCCAGCGTGTTCTTTAACGTGCGCAGAATATGGCTCTCCGCACATGGGACCGCGGCTTAACGTTCCATCTGACGGACGGTGGCCTTTCAAAGCCCATCGGTGTCCCCTACTGACCATGGGCAGGGCGGGTAATTTTGCGGAGATAAATCTCGACGCTGGCTCTAATGGGGCTGGAACCTGGGAACTGAGATAACAAGCCTGGCGCAGTACCTACTTAGGCAACGTTTTCTCCGGTTTCCTCCGTATGGGACCTCCGTATGGGTTGTTTGGGTTGTTTTACCTCTGAGCGGCACTTTTTTGCACACCATGGGATAAATGGCCAGTTCACATGGACCTCGAAGGCTCAGAGAAGGTTGGGGGAGGGGACCCACTGGAACAGCTGTTAGGAAACAGATGGTAGCCTCCCGTCAAGGCCATCCAGCGTGTTCTTTAACGTGCACAGGGTATGGCTCTCCCGCACACGGGGCCAAGGCTTAACGTCCCATCCGACGGACTTTCCAAGCCCATCGGTGTCCCCTACTGACCGTGGACAGGGCGGGGAATTTGGCGGAAATAAATCTCAACGCTGACCCAGCTGGGACTCGAACCTGGGAACTACAGATTACGAGCCTGGCTCGCTACCGTCTGAACCACCCCCGCCCCCGGTTGGGGTGGGATGATCTCCACATATCTGTTATCGGATCCTTGATTCCACGATGACGAATTATACTCGAGAGTCAAGAAGATAAAAGATGGGAAGAGGGAATTCGTCACTGTGTCGAGTATCTTTCCTGCGAAGACTAGGAAGAGAAGATAAAAAAAAAATCATGCCAGAGATAAAAAAAAATCTTTAAAAAAATTTCAGCGTCTATTATTGGCAAGATAACATTCTAGGTCTGACGTTTATATTTATTCTGCTGCGTGTCTTGAGGCGTCTAGGACAATTTGCGGAGACAAGAGTTTTGAAAAAAAAAACAGACACAATCTTCTTCGGGCATTAACATGGCCAACATTATTTAGCGTTTTTTATCTCTATTTCCAAAATAAAATGAGGAGCAACAGTTTTTCACTTTGTCGTTCGTCTGTGGACATTAAACTTCTTTTTTTTACTTCAAGAGATAATTTAAAATTTCTTTTTGGATTTGAAAAATACTAAACAGCATTAGCAGGAATGTTTACAGGGGAAATGGTACAGTCGCTCAAAAAAGTATCCGAACACTAGGGTTGATTACAGAATTCAGAAAAAATATCTGGCGACGATTTTTTTAGAAATTAGTGATCTGGCAACCCTCGTGTCACCTGACACGAGGGTTGCCAGATCACTAATTCTAAATTCACCTGACACGAGGGTTGCAAGATCACTAATTCTAAATTCACCTGACACGAGGGTTGCCAGATCACTAATTCTAAATTCACCTGACACGAGGGTTGCCAGATCACTAATTCTAAATTCACCTGACACGAGGGTTGCCAGATCACTAATTCTAAATTCACCTGACACGAGGGTTGCCAGATCACTAATTCTAAATTCACCTGACACGAGGGTTGCAAGATCACTAATTCTAAATTCACCTGACACGAGGGTTGCAAGATCACTAATTCTAAATTCACCTGACACGAGGGTTGCAAGATCACTAATTCTAAATTCACCTGACACGAGGGTTGCCAGATCACTAATTCTAAATTCACCTGACACGAGGGTTGCCAGATCACTAATTCTAAATTCACCTGACACGAGGGTTGCCAGATCACTAATTCTAAATTCACCTGACACGAGGGTTGCCAGATCACTAATTCTAAATTCACCTGACACGAGGGTTGCAAGATCACTAATTCTAAATTCACCTGACACGAGGGTTGCAAGATCACTAATTCTAAATTCACCTGACACGAGGGTTGCAAGATCACTAATTCTAAATTCACCTGACACGAGGGTTGCAAGATCACTAATTCTAAATTCACCTGACACGAGGGTTGCCAGATCACTAATTCTAAATTCACCTGACACGAGGGTTGCAAGATCACTAATTCTAAATTCACCTGACACGAGGGTTGCCAGATCACTAATTCTAAATTCACCTGACAACGAGGGTTGCCAGATCACTAATTCTAAATTCACCTGACACGAGGGTTGCCAGATCACTAATATCTAAAAGAATCGTTGCCAGATATTTTTTCTGAATTATGTAATCAACCATAGTGTTCGGATATTTTTTTGAGTGACTGTACAGATGCTGGACAGAAAAAGGTCAACACTTCCATAACTCTCAATAGAAAATCACCTTCAGGATTCAATAACTTCTTCAACATGGTATTTATTGAAAAACATGTCTAAATATAAATTAAATATCACAATCAAACCTATCTAAATCACAATTTTAAACAATATTTGTTCAATATTCAAAGGGGTGTGGCTCAGTCGGTAGCGCGCCAGGCTCGTAATCTGTAGTTCCCAGGTTCGAGTCCCAGCTGGGTCAGCGTTGAGATTTATCTCCGCAAAATTCCCCGCCCTGCCCACGGTCAGTAGGGGACACCGATGGGCTTGGAAAGGCCGCCGTCCGTCGGATGGGATATTAAGCCGTGGCCCCGAGTGCGGGAGAGCCTTACCCGGCGCACAGCTACAACGTTAAGCTCTGAAGAGAACTCCTGTAAAAACCATCCAGTTAAAGAACACACTGAATGGCCTTGAAGGGAGGCTACCATCTGTCTCCCAACAGCTGTTCCAGTGGGTCCCCTCCCCTAATCTTCTCCTAACTTTCGGGATCCTTGTGACCTGGCCATTTAGCCCATTGTGTGTAAAAAAAAATGCCGTTCAGAGGTAAAACAACCCAACTCAGTATTCAAAGAATTAAAAGTACTGGAATATTTAACAGGCTGCAAAAAATTGACCTTTTGATAAAAATGTTTTATTTTTTAAATTAAAAATTATGTTAATATATTTACTGAATATTTAAGCACTTTTAAGCTGTTTAACAGGATTAAGATGATTTTTGGTGGTTGTTTTTACCTCTGAGCGGCGCTCTTTTTTCACACCATGGACTAAATGGCCAGGTCACATTGACCCCAAAGGCTCAGAGAAGGTTGGGGGAGGGGACCCACTGGAACAGCTGTTGGGAGACAGATGGTAGCCTCCCGTCAAGGCCATCCAGCGTGTTTTTTAACGTGCACAGGGTATGGCTCTCTCACATACGGGGCCAAGGCATAACGTCCCATCCGACGGACGGCGGCCTTTCCAAGCCCATCGGTGTCCCCTACTGACCGTGGTCATACTGAAGAAATTGCTGAGTTCTGCATACGATTTCTATTGAGATAACATGGAACTGTTGTCATTTTTCTGTCCAGCAACTGTACGTGTGCATAAAAGGATCGCTAAAACAACGCAAATTCAATTCTACACGCTCTTGCAAAAAAAAATGTATTTCTTTATTCCGTGTGATCGATTCTCACGGAATATAAATTTTTACTTTTCCAAGTCATCAGGTAAAGCTCAGTTTTCTGTTTAGGCCTATATTTTTGGTGCTTGGATGACGCACGCTATCCGTTTTTTTTCCTGTTGTTTGAAATGTGCGCAGTGACCTAAAAAATAAATCATTTCTTTCAGTTTCAATTCTTGTTTGTTTGATTTTTTTGTTTTTTCTCAAGCTCTCACGCAAATCTTTTTTTATTTTCTTTCTTCTTTCTTTTCTATTAGTTACCTTTTTCATTCAAAAGCCAAAATTCCAAAGCCCAAAGAAATATAATGTGACGGAAATTTTCTTTCCATTCTTGGGAATACATTTCGATCAAAAAAAAAATCGTCAAGTTTTAATTTCGTTTTTTTTTTCTTTATGTGTTCAGCATTGAGTGTTTACGTGTAATGTATAAACTTTGATCTTTAGGTCATCTTGGTTCCTGGAATATGCAAGAAAAAGTGAAAAATGTTTCACTTTTAGGTTGGGTTGTTTTACCTCTGAGCGGCACTTTTTTGTACACCATGGGCTAAATTTTCAGGTCACAAGGACTCCGAAGGCTCAGAGAAGGTCGGGGGAGGGGACCCACTGGAACAGCTGTTGGGAGACAGATGGTAGTCTCCCGTCAAGCCATCCAGCGTGTTCTTTAACCTTGGGTTGTTTTACCTCTGAGCGGCACTTTTTTGCACACCATGGGCTAAATGGTCAGGTCACAAGGACCCCGAAGGCTCAGAGAAGGTCGGGGGAGGGAACCTATTGGAACAGCTGTTGGGAGACAGATAGTAGTCTCTTGTCAAGCCATCCAGCGTGTTCTTTAACGTGCACAGGATATGGCTCTCCCGCACACGGGACCACGGCTTAACGTCCCATCCGACGGACGGCGGCCTTTCCAAGCCCATCGGTATCTCCTACTGACCGTGGGCAGGGCGGGGAGTTTTGCGGAGATAAATCTCAAAGCTGACCCACCTGGGACTCGAACCTGGGAACTACAGATTACCAGCCTGGCGCGCTACCGACTAATCTCTTGTAAATGTCACTTCTCCCCATAATTGGTGAAAAAGTCCTCATTCAACTTTAAATTGCTGATAAAAAAAAAGATTAAAAGTCGCTAAAGAAGAATCAAACAAACAAAAAAACCAGGAAACTTTACTCGAAAATCGGAAAAAAAATCAAGATTTTTTTATCAAATCCGAAAAAACAAACCCTTATTAGAATTTATTAATCTGATAGACCTTCTGTATTGTGTGTTATGCTGACAGGCTCCTGCCAGACGTTGCGTAAGTAGCTAAACTGAGAAGTAAGTTAGTTACAAAATTAAATCCCTTGGCATTAATTTAAATTGAAACTGACATTATGAATAACATAACCTCCGAGAGAGATCTTTCATTTTATATTCTGTAGAAATTTAACTAGATACAACTATTCATTTTTATAGCCGTATTTGTCTAAATGCAGTTGTTCATTTCATCAGGCTTTTAACAATGCTTTTCTAGCTAAGACAGATATCGGATGCATGTGCCGTAACCATAGCAACAATGGCTTAAATTTACACTGAAGAGGTTCGTGCACTTTATTCCACGGAAATAGTTTCTCTCTGGAGGCAGAAAGAAGTTGTTGATATTTCCGAAGATTTTAAGAAAATACCCGAACGACTAACTAGACTTTTTAAAGGAAATATTAGAGAAAGAAGTAGCTAGTAATATTTCAAATACTTTGCGTGGATGTAAGGTTGGGTTGGGTTGTTTTACCTCTGAGCGGCACTTTTTTGCACACCATGGGCTAAATGGCCAGGTCACATGGACCCCGAAGGCTGTTGGGACAGCCCCACTGGAACAGCTGTTGGGAGACAGATGGTAGCCTCCCGTCAAGGCCATCCAGCGTGTTCTTTAACGTGCACAGGGTATGGCTCTCCCGCACACGGGGCCACGGCTTAACGTCCCATCCGACGGACGGCGGCCTTTTCAAGCCCATCAGTGTCCCCTACTGACCGTGGGCAGGGCGGGGAATTTTGCGGAGATAAATCTCAACGCTGACCCAGCTGGGACTCGAACCTGGGAAGTACAGATTACGAGCCTGGCGCGCTACCGACTGAGCCACCCCCGCCCCGGATGTAAGGTAATCGGTTGTTTATCCAGGGAGAGCAAGGAGCACTATTAAAAATTTTCTTAAATGAATATACGCTATTTTACAAGAACTAACAGGATGTTGCAAAAAAGCATACGGACACTATGTTACAAAAAATAACCGATCACTACACTTCAAAAAAGGCAACCACACTTTTTTTATTATAAAAAGTAACGTCCCATGGCCGAGTGGTTAGCGCGCTTGGCTACTGATCTAAGGGACCTGGGTTCGAGCCCCGGATTAGGCATGGATGTGTGTGTCGTTTTTCTGCTGAGGTCCTGCCATCCTCTCAGATCTCCTACTATGGCATATAAACTGACAGGCTCCTGTCAGACCTCTGTGGCAAGCAGCTGCTTGAGGGTGTATTTATTTATTTATTTGTAACTGGACACTACATTGCAAAAAAAATAACCAGACACTATATCACAAAAAGTAACAAGACACTATATTACAAAACGGAATCGGACACTATATTACAAAAAGTAACCGGACACCATGTTACAAAAAAAGTAACTGTACACTATATTACAGAAAGGTAACCGGACACTACGTTACAAAAAATAACCGATCACTACATTACAAAAAAATAACCAGACACTATTCTTTTTATATTATGAAAAGTAACCGGACACTGTATTCCAAAAGAGTAATCAGATACTATATTACAAAAAGTAATCGGACACTATATTACAAAAAGTAACAGGAAAAAAAAATGTAACCGGACACTATATACTATAATCAAAAAATAACCGATTATTACATTGCAAAAAACAAAACAAAAAAAAACTATTTTTTAAATTATAAAAAGTAACCGGAGATTAAATACAAAAAAGTAACCAGGCACTATATTGCAAAAAGTAATTGGACAGTATATATTACAAAAAGGAATCGCATATTATATAGATATATATAAAGTAACCGGACACTATGCTATAAAAGGTAACCGAATTCTCTGTTGCCAGAGGGGCGGGGATGGCTCAGTCGGTAGCGCGCCAGGCTCGTAATCTGTAGTTCCCAGGTTCGAGTCCCAGCTGGGTCAGCGTTGAGATTTATCTCCGCGAAACTCCCCGCCCTGCCCACGGTCAGTAGGGGACACCGATGGGCTTAGAAAGGCCGCCGTCCGTCGGATGGGACGTTAAGCCATGGCCCCGTGTGCGGGAGAGCCATGCTCTGTGCACGTTAAAGAACACGCTGGATGGCCTTGACGGGAGGCTACCATCTGTCTCCCAACAGCCATTCCAGTGGGTTCCCTCTCCCAACCTTCTCTGAGCCTTCGGGGTCCATGTGACCTGGCCATTTAGCCCATGGTGTGCAAAAAGTGCCGCTCAGAGGTAAAACAACCCAACTCTATTGCAAAAAAAAATGACTAGACACTATATTGCAAAAAGTAACTGGTCATTTATATGTTATGTGAATGGAAAGCTACATTAAAATTTCTTAGCTTTAAAAATAAGTTTTTTTTTATGAAAAAATGTTACTGAAGATAATTCTCTAAGTATCTATTTTCTTCAAAATTCTTTTAATATTTGAAGAATTATGGAAGGTGAAACCTTTAAATGTAACTTTTGTTATTCGGAAAATTTATTGCAGAAGACAAAACACAATTGTTATAACAAATGGTTCATTAACATAAAGGTAATTTTTTTCAGTTGTCATCAGTTTGGGGAAAGAAAACTATTTTGGAAGAGTGTGACAGCGACATCTACTGTTAAGTTTTCTAACATTAATCATTCTTTAAATATTAAGTGCCGTCCCATGGCCGAGTGGTTAGCGCGCTTGGCTACTGACCTAAGGAACCTGGGTTCGAACCCCGGGTAAGGCATGGATAAATGTGTTTTTTCTGCTGAGGTCCTGCCATCCTCTCAGACCTTCTACTCTGGCATATAAACTGACAGGCTCATGTCAGATCTCTGTGGCAAGCAGCTGCTTGAGGGGGTATTTATTTTATTTTATAAACATTAAGCGAATTTGCTGAAAATGCAGATTGGGAGAGATTTGAGATAAATCTTCAAATTTATCTCTAATGACATTTTTGCGTAAAAAGTTATTTTCAAAGTTAGGGATATTTGAATGTGGCTTTCCGTTCCCATAATGGGAAGGTTTCCAGTAACTTCTTTTTAAAATATCTTATGTTCGGGAGGATTCAGAATTTCTTTCCAAATGCTCTGTTTTAAAATATGTTGAATAACTGGTTCAGGAGGACCATGAAACTCTCGATGCCCAGATGATGAAGTGGAATAACTGGGTCAGGAGGATCACGAAACTCTCGATGCCCAGCTGATGAAGTGGAATAACTGGGTCAGGAGGATCACGAAACTCTCGATGCCCAGCTGATGAAGTGGGATAACTGGTTCAGGAGGACCATGAAACTCTCGATGCCCAGCTGATGAAATGGAACAACTGGTTCAGGAGGACCATGAAACTCTCGATGCCCAGCTAATGAAGTGAAATAACTGGTTCAGGAGGACCATGAAGCTCTCGATGCCCAGCTGATGAAGTGGGATAAATGGTTCAGGAGGACCATGAAACTCTCGATGCCTAGCTGATGAAATGGAATAACTGGTTCAGGAGGACCACGAAACTCTCGATGCCCAGCTGATGAAAGGAACAACTGGTTCAGGAGGACCGTGAAACTCTCGATGCCCAGCTGATGAAAGGAACAACTGGTTCAGGAGGACAGTGAAACTCTCGATGCCCAGCTGATGAAATGGAACAACTGGTTCAGGAGGACCGTGGAACTCTCGATGCCCAGCTGATGAAATGGAACAACTGGTTCAGGAGGACCATGAAACTCTCGATGCCCAGCTAATGAAGTGAAGTAACTGGTTCAGGAGGACCATGAAACTCTCGATGCCCAGCTGATGAAGTGGGATAACTGGTTCAGGAGGACCATGAAACTCTCGATGCCCAGCAGATGAAGTGGAATAGCTGGGTCAGGAGGACCATGAAACTCTCGATGCCCAGCTGATGAAGTGGGATAAATGGTTCAGGAGGACCATGAAACTCTTGATGCGCAGCTGATGAAATGGAACAACTGGTTCAGGAGGACCGTGAAAACTCTTGATGCCCAGCTGATGAAATGGAACAACTGGTTCAGGAGGACCATGAAACTCTCGATTCCCAGCTGATGAATGAAATTGCCTACTGAACAAAGCTGAAATATAATTAGAAAAATGTCTAGTGGACAGGAACCATTCATAGAAAATTGTCTACTAGACAAAGATCAGTTCTTAAAATTGCCTACTGGACAAGAGCAAATCATGGAAAATTGCCTACTGGACAAGATCAATTCGCAGAAATTTGTCTACCGGAGAAGAACAATTCACAGAAAATTGTCTGCTGGAGAGTAGCAATTTATGCGAAACCATCTGCTGGACAGAATACTTTAAAGCAAACGAGCAACTAAACCAGAGAAGAGCACACAAAACTATCTTTTACCTAGGAACAATTCACATAAAGCTAGTAGCTTTTGAACAAGAGCGATTCACATGTAACTTATTTACTGTATAAGAGAGGGGCGGGGGTGGCTCGTAATCTTCAGTTCCCAGATTCGAGTCCCAGCTGGGTAAGCGTTGAGATTTATCTCCGTAAAATTCCCTGCCCTGCCCACGGTCAGTAGGGGACACCGATGGGCTTGGAAAGGCCGCCGTCCGTCGGATGGGACGTTAAGCCGTGGCTCTGTGTGCGGGAGAGCCATACCCTGTGCACGTTAAAGAACACGCTGGATGACCTTGACGGGAGACTACCATCTGTCTCCCAACAGCTGTTCCAGTGGGTCTCCTCCCCCAATCTACTCTGAACCTTCGGGGTCCATGTGACCTGGCCATGTAGCCCATAGTGTGCAAAAACGTGCCGCTCAGAAGTAAAACAACCCATGCAATGTTACAATTCCAACGCAAAAAAAACATTGTCTTTCTTTTATATCTGCATTGTTACGTCAGCAATGACGTCACCATACCCTCCACCTACACTTCAGGAAGACCTGCAATTCTATTTTACTTTTCCCAACTGCTCTTTCCCTTACTCTCTTTTTTTTATGTATGTGAGCGAGTACGAAAGTTATTTTGGCTCTCTTGACGGCCTTAGGTCTACCGTGCTCATGCTTAGTTTTCCTTCCTGCCAGGAGTGAATTTTCTACAAGTTACTGAAAGCACGAAGAACTTTTATATAGAATTTTTATGCTCGAACTTTTGGCAGAAACCTGAAATGTTTGCGTATTAGTTCTCCAACATTACTGGAGTTGTTAGGTTGGCTCAGGGCGGTAGCGCCCCAGGTTCGTCATCTTCAGTTCCCAGGTTCGAGTCCCAGCTGGGTCAGCGTTGAGATTTATATCCGCAAAACTCCCCACCCTGCCACGGTCAGTAGAGGACACCGATGAGCTTGGAAAGGCCGCCGTCCGTCGGATGGAACGTTAAGTCCGTGGTGCCGTGTGCGGGAGAGCCATACCCTGTGCACGTTAAAAAACTATCCACGCTGGATGGCCTTGACGGGAGGTTACCATCTGTCTCCCAACAGCTGTTCCAGTGGCTCCCCTCCCCCAACCTTCTCTGAGCCCTCGGGGTCCTTGTGACCTGGCCATTTAGCCCATGGTGCGCAAAAAAAGTACCGCTCAGAGGAAAAACTACCAAACTTGATGGGAATGTACCATCTGTCTCCCAAGAGCTGTTCCAATGGGTTCCCTCCCCCAACCTTCTCTGAGCCCTCGGGGTCCTTGTGACCTGGTCATTTAGCCCATGGTGCGCAAAAAAAGTACCGCTCAGAGGTAAAACTACCAAACTTGACGGGAGTCTACCATCTGTCTCCCAACAGCTATTCCAATGGGTTCCCCTCCCCCAACCTTCTCTGAGCCCTCGGGGTCCTTGTGACCTGGTCATTTAGCCCATGGTGCGCAAAAAAAGTACCGCTCAGAGGAAAAACTACCAAACTTGATGGGAATGTACCATCTGTCTCCCAAGAGCTGTTTTTTTTTTTTTTTTTTTTTTTTAATAATAATAATAATCTTTATTCATATTCATGTTAGTTATACAAAATTTTAAACAAATGACCCGCAAAGCATTTGCTTATCTGCAGGAGAGAAGAATAATAACGTTACATGAAAATACATAAGATATAGTTTAAAACAATGTCATCAAATTATATGAATTTCAGTGGAAGCTCCATTGTAGTGGTTGAAATTTTTATTTAAAATTTAGTGCCTAGAAGAAAATTTTTTGTCTTATTTTTGATTTCTTTAAAATTGTTTAATAAAATAATTTCCCTTGGCAGTTGATTGAACACGTAAGGTATTGTGTATGCCCTTGTACATTTCCCGTAATTGTTTAATATTTTTGGAAGTTGGAAATAATTGGAAATAATTTTTGGATTGTAACCTTGTGTTTTTCCCATGAGAGATTTTATATTTAAATTGATTATCAAAAAAATATTTTAAAGTGATGCTGTATTTGTAAAGGTTGTGAAAAGAGAGTATGCCTAGATAATTTAGTCTTTCTTCGCTATGATAAAATGAATTTCTTAAGTTGTATGGGATTATATTTTTAGCAATGGATGATTGAATAGTTTCTATTTTCTTTATATTTGTGAGGTTAGTTGAGCCGTATATTGTCAAACCATAGGTCAATATAGATTCACAGATAGCTTTGTAAACCAAAATACATGTATGTGTGCTTGCAACAAATTGTAGTTTATAAAGTTTAGATGCACATAGACGCAATTTCCCTGCTAACTTTTGAATATGTGTATTCCATCGGAAGGTTGTGTCCATGTAGAGTCCAAGATATTTATGGCTCTCAACACGCTCAATAACATCACAGTCGCAGCAGTCAGGGTCATGAGTTATCATGTTGTGGGGACACAAGGGTTCGTGGTTTTTAATTGCATAAGATGAGAGATCATAGTATCCTGGTGAATGAAAGCTCATCCATTTGGTTTTTTCTGAATTTATGTAAATACGATTAATGTTAGACCAGTAAATAATTTTGTTAAAATCATCCTGTGTATCTCGGACTGCGTCTCCTATATTGTGATTCACGTTAACCAAGGCGGTGTCATCAGCATATATATAAAGAGAGCCCTTCAGTTTAAGGTTAGCTAGATCATTAATATAAATAATGAATAAAAGCGGACCTAAAATTGAACCTTGTGGAACACCAGTGTACACTGTTCTCTTCTCACTAAAAACGCCATTAATTTTGGTAACATGCACTCTATTTTTTAAATAATTTTCAAACCATTTAAGGGTAATACCTCGGACACCATAAATATACAATTTTTGAAGCAAAATATCGTGATCCAACGTATCAAATGCCTTACGAAAGTCCAGAAAGATAGCTGCTGCTTTTTTTCCGTTGTTTAAAGTTCCATTAATGACGTCAGAAAACTCCGTTAAAAGTGTAATTGTATTTTTACCTTTTTGGAAACCATATTGCTTTTCACTAATAATGTTATGTTTTTTCAAGAAATTGGCTAGAACGTTAGCTACATATCTTTCAAGTATTTTGTGAAGGACGGGTAAGATGGCAATGGGCCTATAGTTAGTGCAATCGGATTTAGTTCCACTTTTGTAAATTGGTCTTAGAATAGCAATTTTGAGTTTATTAGGGATGTTTCCTGTAGATATGCTTTCATTGATAAAGTTTGTCACGAGATCAGCTAAGGAGGTTTTGCATGCTTTAATGTGCTTTATGTGTACCTGATCGTATCCACATGATTTTCTTTCATTTAAGTCACTTAGAATTTTGAAAGTTTCTTGTTTTGAGATGGGAGGAATAAAAATTGAGGGGACAGAAGTTTGGATATGTTTAGGAACTGTAGAGAGATTCTGTATACGGTTATCGTCTCTGAGATTGACAATAATGTCTGCAAAGGTGTTGTTAAATTTCTCTGCTGCCTGAGTTTCAGACATACCTTGTGGCATATTCTTCATGATAAAATCGTCAATGGCAGTTTTAGGTTTATTGTTGATAATTTGGTTGATGAGTTCCCAATTTTGTTTTGGTTTATTTTTACATGACTCAAATTGTTTGAAGTAATATTTTTTCTTTTCCTGCCTAATAACGGACGTGACTGTGTTTCTTAAGTTTGTGTATAGTAATTTAAAATTTCTGTTTCTCTTGTTATTTTTGTAATCAATCCAAGCCGAGTCTCTTTTACGTATTAAGTTTATTATTTCCTGATTTATCCAGTCTTTGCTACAATTTCGTTGTTTCATTTTTGAGCCATCCGATAGTTTATTAATTTTGTTATTGTTGACAATCGCCATATATTTTTTTATGAATGTTTCATAAAGTACGTCTATTAGTTCTGAATTTGGGGTTTCGTTTCCAGTGCCTCTGTCCAGCCAGTCTGTTAGACTTATTTCTTTGCATATGTTTTTATGATCTAAGATAGTTTTCGTGTTAAAATTGCTGTCTAGCTTTTTAGTGTGATTGGACGAATTCCCTAGTTTTTTCCCCCCGCAAATTGCCGCGATTAAGTAGTGGTCTGCGATCCTACTGCCAAAAATCATTGAATTTGTGTCGAGTTTAATGTCAAGTCGGACGTTAATGTGATCAATGCATGTCTGAGAAAGAGAGTCACCAATGATGTCTTCCCTGGTGATACCAGTAATAATAGGTGAGAAACCAAACTCGGTTAACAATTCTACGTATTTGGCAACTCCGTGTTTTTTGATATTTTTGATATCTAAATTAAAGTCTCCAACTAGTATTTGATTGCGATGTTTATCAGTTGTTTCGAACCAATTTTTGAGATTAGAAAGAAAAGTGTTAATGTTCGAGCTTGGTGATCTGTAAATAGCAAGTAAATTGAAAGTTAAATTACCCTTGTAGATATTTATATTCAGTGTTTCAGCAGGGATTACAAGTGAAGGTATCGTTTTGACTAATAATGTGTCGCGGAAGAAAAGTAGAATCCCATGTTCAAACGCACCAGGAGTTCTCGTAAAAAGTTGATTAAAATTTTCTAGATTGAACAATGGAGCATCCGTGCTGAGGATGTTAGTTTCTGTTAATATAATAATATCTAAGAAATTCAAGATATCTTTAAGATAAACACAGAGAGTATCCCAGTTTTTTTTCAGACTTCGAATGTTCACATGCAGAAAGCTTAAATGTTCATCAGATTCATAACATAATTTACTAGTCAAGAACCATTTCTGAACTTCTTCATAGTCGCACAGGACATTTTCGTTGTGATCAAATGTTGGTAAGTCATCAAAATGAAAAGTCGCCATGGCAGAACAAATAAGGTGGAGCAAATAAACAATATATTTCCCGTTTAAAATTCGTCGAAATTCGTTTGCATATCAATTCGAATTACGCTGTCACCATCAGTTTTTCTCATCATGATTTTCCCGTTCCGAAACCAGACGTATTTAAAATTTTTTGATTTGGCCAGGCACCTCGCTTTCCAGGCACCTTCGTTCCAATGGGTTCCCTCCCCCAACCTTCTCTGAGCCCTCGGGGTCCTTGTGACCTGGTCATTTAGCCCATGGTGCGCAAAAAAAGTACCGCTCAGAGGTAAAACTACCAAACTTGACGGGAGTCTACCATCTGTCTCCCAACAGCTATTCCAATGGGTTCCCCTCCCCCAACCTTCTCTGAGCCCTCGGGGTCCTTGTGACCTGGTCATTTAGCCCATGGTGCGCAAAAAAAGTACCGCTCAGAGGTAAAACTACCAAACTTGACGGGAGGCTACCATCTGTCTCCCAACAGCTATTCCAATGGGTCCCCTCCCCCAACCTTCTCTGAGCCCTCGGGGTCCTTGTGACCTGGTCATTTAGCCCATGGTGCGCAAAAAAAGTACCGCTCAGAGGTAAAACTACCAAACTTGACGGGAGTCTACCATCTGTCTCCCAACAGCTATTCCAATGGGTTCCCTCCCCCAACCTTCTCTGAGCCCTCGGGGTCCTTGTGACCTGGTCATTTAGCCCATGGTGCGCAAAAAAAGTACCGCTCAGAGGTAAAACTACCAAACTTGATGGGAGTCTACCATCTGTCTCCCAACAGCTATTATAATGGGTTCCCTCCCCCAACCTTCTCTGAGCCCTCGGGGTCCTTGTGACCTGGTCATTTAGCCCATGGTGCGCAAAAAAAGTACCGCTCAGAGGTAAAACTACCAAACTTGACGGGAGTCTACCATCTGTCTCCCAACAGCTATTCCAATGGGTTCCCTCCCCCAACCTTCTCTGAGCCCTCGGGGTCCTTGTGACCTGGTCATTTAGCCCATGGTGCGCAAAAAAAGTACCGCTCAGAGGTAAAACTACCAAACTTGACGGGAGTCTACCATCTGTCTCCCAACAGCTATTCCAATGGGTTCCCTCCCCCAACCCTCGGGGTCCTTGTGACCTGGTCATTTAGCCCATGGTGCGCAAAAAAAGTACCGCTCAGAGGTAAAACTACCAAACTTGAAGGAAGTCTACCATCTGTCTCCCAACAGCTATTCCAATGGGTTCCCTCCCCCAACCTTCTCTGAGCCCTCGGGGTCCTTGTGACCTGGTCATTTAGCCCATGGTGCGCAAAAAAAGTACCGCTCAGAGGTAAAACTACCAAACTTGACGGGAGTCTACCATCTGTCTCCCAACAGCTATTCCAATGGGTTCCCTCCCCCAACCTTCTCTGAGCCCTCGGGGTCCTTGTGACCTGGTCATTTAGCCCATGGTGCGCAAAAAAAGTACCGCTCAGAGGTAAAACTACCAAACTTGACGGGAGTCTACCATCTGTCTCCCAACAGCTATTCCAATGGGTTCCCTCCCCCAACCTTCTCTGAGCCCTCGGGGTCCTTGTGACCTGGTCATTTAGCCCATGGTGCGCAAAAAAAGTACCGCTCAGAGGTAAAACTACCAAACTTGAATGGAGTCTACCATCTGTCTCCCAACACCTATTCCAATGGGTTCCCTCCCCCAACCTTCTCTGAGCCCTCGGGGTCCTTGTGACCTGGTCATTTAGCCCATGGTGCGCAAAAAAAGTACCGCTCAGAGGTAAAACTACCAAACTTGACGGAAGTCTACCATCTGTCTCCCAACAGCTATTTCAATGGGTTCCCTCCCCCAACCTTCTCTGAGCCCTCGGGGTCCTTGTGACCTGGTCATTTAGCCCATGGTGCGCAAAAAAAGTACCGCTCAGAGGTAAAACTACGAAACTTGACGGGAGGCTACCATCTGTCTCCCAACAGCTATTCCAATGGGTTCCCTCCCCCAACCTTCTCTGAGCCCTCGGGGTCCTTGTGACCTGGTCATTTAGCCCATGGTGCGCAAAAAAAGTACCGCTCAGAGGTAAAACTACCAAACTTGACGGGAGTCTACCATCTGTCTCCCAACAGCTATTCCAATGGGTTCCCTCCCCCAACCTTCTCTGAGCCCTCGGGGTCCTTGTGACCTGGTCATTTAGCCCATGGTGCGCAAAAAAAGTACCGCTCAGAGGTAAAACTACCAAACTTGACGGGAGTCTACCATCTGTCTCCCAACAGCTATTCCAATGGGTTCCCTCCCCCAACCTTCTCTGAGCCCTCGGGGTCCTTGTGACCTGGTCATTTAGTCCATGGTGCGCAAAAAAAGTACCGCTCAGAGGTAAAACTACCAAACTTGACGGGAGTCTACCATCTGTCTCCCAACAGCTATTCCAATGGGTTCCCTCCCCCAACCTTCTCTGAGCCCTCGGGGTCCTTGTGACCTGGTCATTTAGCCCATGGTGCACAAAAAAAGTACCGCTCAGAGGTAAAACTACCAAACTTGACGGGAGTCTACCATCTGTCTCCCAACAGCTATTCCAATGGGTTCCCTCCCCCAACCTTCTCTGAGCCCTCGGGGTCCTTGTGACCTGGTCATTTAGCCCATGGTGCGCAAAAAAAGTACCGCTCAGAGGTAAAACTACCAAACTTGAATGGAGTCTACCATCTGTCTCCCAACACCTATTCCAATGGGTTCCCTCCCCCAACCTTCTCTGAGCCCTCGGGGTCCTTGTGACCTGGCCATTTAGCCCATGGTGCGCAAAAAAAGTACCGCTCAGAGGAAAAACTACCAAACTTGAAGGAAGTCTACCATCTGTCTCCCAACAGCTATTCCAATGGGTTCCCTCCCCCAACCTTCTCTGAGCCCTCGGGGTCCTTGTGACCTGGTCATTTAGCCCATGGTGCGCAAAAAAAGTACCGCTCAGAGGTAAAACTACGAAACTTGACGGGAGGCTACCATCTGTCTCCCAACAGCTATTCCAATGGGTTCCCTCCCCCAACCTTCTCTGAGCCCTCGGGGTCCTTGTGACCTGGTCATTTAGCCCATGGTGCGCAAAAAAAGTACCGCTCAGAGGTAAAACTACCAAACTTGACGGGAGTCTACCATCTGTCTCCCAACAGCTATTCCAATGGGTTCCCTCCCCCAACCTTCTCTGAGCCCTCGGGGTCCTTGTGACCTGGTCATTTAGCCCATGGTGCGCAAAAAAAGTACCGCTCAGAGGTAAAACTACCAAACTTGACGGGAGTCTACCATCTGTCTCCCAACAGCTATTCCAATGGGTTCCCTCCCCCAACCTTCTCTGAGCCCTCGGGGTCCTTGTGACCTGGTCATTTAGCCCATGGTGCGCAAAAAAAGTACCGCTCAGAGGTAAAACTACCAAACTTGACGGGAGTCTACCATCTGTCTCCCAACAGCTATTCCAATGGGTTCCCTCCCCCAACCTTCTCTGAGCCCTCGGGGTCCTTGTGACCTGGTCATTTAGCCCATGGTGCACAAAAAAAGTACCGCTCAGAGGTAAAACTACCAAACTTGACGGGAGTCTACCATCTGTCTCCCAACAGCTATTCCAATGGGTTCCCTCCCCCAACCTTCTCTGAGCCCTCGGGGTCCTTGTGACCTGGTCATTTAGCCCATGGTGCGCAAAAAAAGTACCGCTCAGAGGTAAAACTACCAAACTTGATGGGAGTCTACCATCTGTCTCCCAACAGCTATTATAATGGGTTCCCTCCCCCAACCTTCTCTGAGCCCTCGGGGTCCTTGTGACCTGGTCATTTAGCCCATGGTGCGCAAAAAAAGTACCTCTCAGAGGTAAAACTACCAAACTTGACGGGAGTCTACCATCTGTCTCCCAACAGCTATTCCAATGGGTTCCCTCCCCCAACCTTCTCTGAGCCCTCGGGGTCCTTGTGACCTGGTCATTTAGCCCATGGTGCGCAAAAAAAGTACCGCTCAGAGGTAAAACTACCAAACTTGACGGGAGTCTACCATCTGTCTCCCAACAGCTATTCCAATGGGTTCCCTCCCCCAACCTTCTCTGAGCCCTCGGGGTCCTTGTGACCTGGTCATTTAGCCCATGGTGCGCAAAAAAAGTACCGCTCAGAGGTAAAACTACCAAACTTGACTGGAGTCTACCATCTGTCTCCCAACAGCTATTCCAATGGGTTCCCTCCCCCAACCTTCTCTGAGCCCTCGGGGTCCTTGTGACCTGGTCATTTAGCCCATGGTGCGCAAAAAAAGTACCGCTCAGAGGTAAAACTACCAAACTTGACGGGAGTCTACCATCTGTCTCCCAACAGCTATTCCAATGGGTTCCCTCCCCCAACCTTCTCTGAGCCCTCGGGGTCCTTGTGACCTGGTCATTTAGCCCATGGTGCGCAAAAAAAGTACCGCTCAGAGGTAAAACTACCAAACTTGACGGGAGTCTACCATCTGTCTCCCAACAGCTATTCCAATGGGTTCCCTCCCCCAACCTTCTCTGAGCCCTCGGGGTCCTTGTGACCTGGTCATTTAGCCCATGGTGCGCAAAAAAAGTACCGCTCAGAGGTAAAACTACCAAACTTGACGGAAGTCTACCATCTGTCTCCCAACAGCTATTCCAATGGGTTCCCTCCCCCAACCTTCTCTGAGCCCTCGGGGTCCTTGTGACCTGGTCATTTAGCCCATGGTGCGCAAAAAAAGTACCGCTCAGAGGTAAAACTACCAAACTTGACGGGAGTCTACCATCTGTCTCCCAACAGCTATTCCAATGGGTTCCCTCCCCCAACCTTCTCTGAGCCCTCGGGGTCCTTGTGACCTGGTCATTTAGCCCATGGTGCGCAAAAAAAGTACCGCTCAGAGGTAAAACTACCAAACTTGACGGAAGTCTACCATCTGTCTCCCAACAGCTATTCCAATGGGTTCCCTCCCCCAACCTTCTCTGAGCCCTCGGGGTCCTTGTGACCTGGTCATTTAGCCCATGGTGCGCAAAAAAAGTACCGCTCAGAGGTAAAACTACCAAACTTGACGGGAGTCTACCATCTGTCTCCCAACAGCTATTCCAATGGGTTCCCTCCCCCAACCTTCTCTGAGCCCTCGGGGTCCTTGTGACCTGGTCATTTAGCCCATGGTGCGCAAAAAAAGTACCGCTCAGAGGTAAAACTACCAAACATGACGGGAGGCTACCATCTGTCTCCCAACAACTGTTCCACTGGGTCCCCTCTCCCAACCTTCTCTGAGCCTTCGGGGTCCATGTGACCTGGCCATTTAGCCCTTGATGTGCAAAAAGTGCCGCTCTGAGGTAAAACAACCCAATTCTCCTGCACACAGAGTCACGGCTCATCATCCCATCCGACGAACGACAGTCTTTACATGCTCATTGATGTCACCTTTATTGCCGAGACTTCAAAGTTAAAACAACCCACATTCGAGAAAAAAATAGTTTCATTTTCTAAGCACTTCTTCTCTCCTTCCACTCACTGTGATTGCATAAATGACTGAAATAATCATATCCTGACACTTGTTTCTTGGCAAACCACTCAAACGTGCACGAAAGGGGAATGCAAAACGGAAGAACATTACTTCCAAGTGCCGTCAAATCCGGATGCATTTTAACGCATCACATACACACCGAAAAAAAACATCTTTCTTTGTGATGTTCTCAGTTTCAGTAACTCTAGTCCACTTAAGCCATTGCTTTGTTTGGGGAATCAAGCTGTGGATGTATCCGTATCTTTCTAGTGTTGTACGAGAGTTGGGTTGGGTTGTTTTACCTCTGAGCGTCACTTTTTTGCACACCATGGGCTAAATGGCCAGGTCACATGGACCCCGAAGGCTCAGAGAAGGTTGGGGGAGGGGACCCACTGGAACAGCTGTTGGGAGACAGATGGTAGCCTCCCGTCAAGGCCATCCAACGGGTTCTTTAACGTTGGATTGTTTTACCTCTGAGCGGCACTTTTCTTGCACACCATGGGCTAAATGGTCAGGTCACAGGGACCCCGAAGGCTCAGAGAAGGTTGGGGGAGGGGACCCACTGGAACAGCTGTTGGGAGACAGATGGTAGCCTCCCGTCAAGGCCATCCAGCGTGTTCTTTAACGTGCAGAGGGTATGGCTCTCCCGCACACAGAGCCACGGCTTAACGTCCCATCCGACGGACGGCGGCCTTTCCAAGCCCATCGGTGTCCCCTACTGACCGTGGGCAGGGCGGGGAATTTTACGGAGATAAATCTCAACGCTGACCCAGCTGGGACTCGAACCTGGGAACTACAGATTACGAGCCTGGCGCGCTACCGACTGAGCCACCCCCCGCCCCATTGTACGAGAGTACTTTGCTTTTAATTCATTGTGAGCTTCCAGCTTTGTCCATATCTGTCTAGTGTTGTACGAGAGTACTTTGCTCTTAATCCATTGTGGGCATTGAGCCTTTTCTGTATCTTTCTCATGTTATACGAGATTGTAGTTGTATCAAGTGCATCAAGACATCAGTAGGTACATTTACTGATAACCAAGTTAAGCAAGAGGTGACAAGCTCACTAACCTATTACCAAGTACTGCAAGAGAACGGGTATACTAACCGATAAACGATGTACATCAGGAGATGAGCACGTGCAGTCGCTCAAAAAAATATCCGAACACTATGGTTGATTAGAGAATTCAGAAAAAATATCTGGAGCGTGTACAGCAACTGTACACGCTCCAGTTACCGTTCACAGCAAACTGGAGCGTGTGCAGTTACTGCACACGCTCCAGTTTGCTGTGAACGGTAACTGCACCCGCTCAATATTTCTGTGAGTGGGCCCACACGATCCAGGTTTTTGTGAGCTCACACGATTCAATGTGCTGTGAACATTAACCGCAACCGCTCCAGTTTGCTGTGAACGGTAACTGCACACGCTCAATATTTCTGTGACTGGGCCCACACGATCCAGGTTTTTGTGAGCTCACACGATTCAATGTGCTGTGAACATTAACCACAACCGCTCCAGTTTGCTGTGAACGGTAACTGCACACGCTCAATATTTCTGTGAGTGAGCCCACACGATCCAGGTTTTTGTGAGCTCACACGATTCAATGTGCTGTGAACATTAACCGCAACCGCTCCAGTTTGCTGTGAACGGTAAATGCACACGCTCAATATTCATTGCATTATATATTCATACGCATTATATATATTAAAAAAAATCCGAACACTATGGTTGACTATAGAATTCAGAAAAAATATCTGGCAACGATTTTTTTTTAGAAATTAGAGATCTGGCAACCTTCGTGTCACGTGACACGACGGTTGCCACGACACTAATTTCTAAAAAAAAATCGTTGCCAGATATTTTTTCTGAATTCTCTAATCAACCACAGTGTTCGGATATTGTTTTGAGCGACAGATAACCAAGTATAGAGTACAAACCGATGGACTGTACGCTTTAAAAACAAAACTTTAAAAACAAAACTGCCATTAATTAGATACTAACACGTTAATGCTATCAGAAATCACGTATTTGATAATAACATCCCGCACTAAAATTGCCTCCCTTCTTTAACATGTCTGGTTAATTCATCCACATCAGAAACCGAAATCTTTCTCTGCCTGAAAATCAAACAGCAGACACATCACAGACACACGGGGAAAAAAAACCCTCTAACAACAACAAAAGAAAAAAAATCCTGCCATGTTTCAAATATTTGCATATCCGTGCTTCTCACGTGTTTGTTGCTCCACATCTTTCACACCTGATGCTACCTCCACCGCACCTGCATCCGATGCCGTGCTCCCCGTCATCTCGCTTCGCGCTGCATCGCGAATCATTGCATGTGCCTCATGTGTGTGTATATATCCAAGAAGAGGATGCTGGGCTCCCGCGTGCAGCAGCAGCTGATACCTTCTTCTCACTTCTGCTCATCCTGCAGCCAAAGTAAATAACCATTGCAACGGCTGTTGTGTTAGTGGTGTGTCCACCCTCCCCAGAACTCTTACCATAACCTCGTGCATTCTTCCATCCCACCACCAAGGCGCTCTTCTCAACGCCCACTAAATCACGACTCGGTGATGGGAGAGAGAAGGGTTTGTCATCTGACAGGGAAATTATTTGTAGGGAGGAGGATTCTTCATCCATTTCGAAACAAGTTTCGGCTCGTATTTGCTCCTGGGAATGGCCTACACACGACGTGGTGTTTTTGTTTCAACATTTGACCGTAATGTTTTTTTTTAACTTCCCCAGGAAAAAAAAAGAACAGACTCTATATAAAGATGGTTTATTTCATTTATTTTTTTAGTTTCAAATAAGAAAAATTTGCATTCTTCCTTTTTTTTTGTTTCTATTTATTTATAATGGTGATGTGCGGCATGAGATTAACAGACGAATAGGGATTGCTGCCTGGACTTTTAAGAATCTATGGAGAGTGTGGAGAAATAGGCGTATACACCTAAAGACTAAAATTAGACTGTATAATAGTTTGGTTCTTTCTAGGGTTAGTTATGGTAGTGAAACTTGGACGCTTTGTAAACAAGATAACAGGAAACTAGATGCTTTGATTCCAGATGCTTACGCAGTATCTTGGGCATTATGTGGTTCAACTTTGTAACTAATGATGAGGTTAGGCAAAGGAGTTTGCAACCTCCTTTAAGCAGCATATTGTGCAGAGAGAGACTCCGCTGGTTTGGCCATGTTGCCCGTATGGATAATTATAGATTGGCGAATAGGGTTGTGAACAGTGTGCCTAAAGGCCTCAGAAAGAAGGGGAGACCTAGGATGCGGTGGGGCAGACAATGTCAAACAGGACCTTGTTAGAATTGGTGTGCAGTGGCCAGATGCAGCAGATGTAGCTCAGGATAGACTTGCTTGGAGAACTAAATTGCACGGTCTGGTTGGACCTCCGTAGCCCATGGCTGCTTGAGCATGATGATGATGATGATTTATTTATTTTTTGGGGTGAGGGCTCGGTCGGTAGCGCGCGAGGCTCGTAATCTGCAGTTCCCAGGTTCGAATCCCAGCTGGGTCAGCGTTGAGATTTATCTCCGCAAAACTCCCCGCCCTGACCACGGTCAGTAGGGGACAGCGATGGGCTTGGAAAGGCCGCCGTCCGTCGGATGGGACGTTAAGCCGTGACTCCATGTGCGGGAGAGCCATACCCTGTGCACGTTAAAGAACATGTTGGATAGCTTGACGGGAGGCTACCATCTGTCTCCCAACAGCTGTTCCAGTGGGTCCAATTCTCCCCAACTTTCTCTGAATCTTCGGGGTTATTTTGACCAGGCTATTCAGCTATAATATGCAAAAAAGTGGCGATCATAAGTAAAACAACTCAAAAACAACCCAACCCATTTTTTGTGTTGTTTGAGCTCTGAGCGCCATTTTTGTGCTCACAATGGTCAGGTTACAAGGATCCCAATGGCTCAGAGAAGGTTCGGTGAAGGGGATCCTCTGGACACTGTTAGGAGACATGTTGGGAGCCTCTCGTCAAAGCCATCTAGCACGTCTTTGTGAATGGTATGACTGTATTCAAAGGTTGGGTTGGGTTGTTTTACCTCTGAGCGGCACTTTTTTGCACACCATGGGCTAAATGGTCAGGTCACATGGACCCCGAAGGCTCAGAGAAGGTTGGGGGAGGGGACCCACTGGAACAGCTGTTGGGAGACAGATGGTAGCCTCCAGTCAAGGCCATCCAGCGTGTTCTTTAACGTGCACAGGGTATGTCTCTTTCGCACACGGGGCCGCGGCTTAACGTCCCATCCGACGGACGGCGGCCTTTCCAAGCCCATCGGTGTCCCCTACTGACCGCGGGCAGGACGGGGAGAAATGGCCAGGTCACAAGGACCCCGAAGTCTCAGAGAAGGTTAGGAGAGGTGACCCACTGGAACAGCTGTTGGGAGACAGATGGTAGCCTCCCGTCAAGGCCATCCAGCGTGTTCTTTAACGTGCACAGGATATGTCTCTTTCGCACACGGGGCCACGGCTTAACGTCCCATCCGACGGACGGCGGCCTTTCCAAGTCCATCGGTGTCCCTTACTGACCGTGGGCAGGGCGGGGAGTTTTGCGGTATATTCAGAGGTAAAACCATCCAACAACTTCAAATCCAGTCACATTTTGTCCGTAAGTATTAAAGCGGAACCAACATGAAACATTTCCCTCAGAAACGGATCCGTTTAACGAATCCCTGAAATCCCAAAGAGCCCTTCTTCTCGTCACTCTTATAAGACAGTGAGATAAAATGAAGAGTCCAATCTGTCCGGGGCAGAAGAAGCATCCTCATCAACCCAAATATTTAGTATGATGACTGAAATAGTTGGTCTTAATGGCGCGTTGGAGCAGTTGCATCCTCTACTCTGTTTATACTGAAGCAGCCATCTGATCACTTGTGCACATCGGAGTGTTTAAAGTGCGCGCTATTTTGAGCAAGATGTAACGAAGTAGGGATGAAACCATGACGACGGAAAAGCTCTCGGAGTCAAAAGACGGTGAGAGGATAGTTGGAGAGGATGCGGATGAGATCTCAGCTCAGGAAATACTCATTCTTTTGTTATTCTCATCTCTTTTCGCAGTAGCTCCTGACTTAAAAGTAAAGATTTAGAAATGGTTGAGAGGGAGTTTTGGCACCCAATGGGATAAATGGCCAGGTCACAAGGACTCCAATGTCTCAGAGAAGGTTGGGAATCCACTTGATAGCTTTATGAGATGGATGGAAGCCTCTCGTCAAGGCCATCCAACGTGTTCTTTAACGTGCACATTGTATGACTCTTCTGCACACGGGGTCACGGCTTAGCTTTCCTCCCGACGAAAGGCGGCATTCCGAAGCCCATTGGTGTCCCCTTTCTTCCCAAGGGTAAGGTTAGGGAATATAAATCAAAACTCAAACCTGGATGGGTTGGATTACTTTGCTTCTGAGCGACAATTTTTTGCAGGCTATAGGCAAAATGACTAGGTCACAAAGACCCTAATGGTTCAGAGACAGTTCAAGACAATAAGAATGGTAGGTTGAAGGTCAAGACATGAAGAATGGTAGATTGTAGGTCAAGATAAAAAAAAAAATAGTAGGTTGAAGGTCAAGACATTGAGAATGGAGGTTGAAGGTCAAGACTTTAAGAATGGTAGGTTGAAGGTCCAGATATTAAAAAAAAAATGGTTTGAAGGTCAAGACATTGAAAAAAGTGGTTCGAAGATCAAAACATTAAGAATGGTAGGTTGAAGGTCAAGACATTAAGAATAGTAGGTTGAAGGTCAAGACATTAAGAATAGTAGGCTGAAGGTCAAGACATTAAGAATGGTAGGTTGAAGGTCAAGACACTGAGAATGCAGACTGAAGGTCAAGACACTGAGAATGGTAGGTTGAAGGTCAAGACACTGAGAATGGAGGTGGAAGGTCAAGACACTGAGAATGGTAGGTTGAAGGTCAAGACATTAAGAATAGTAGGTTGAAGGTCAAGACATTGAGAATGGTAGGTTGAAGATCAAGACATTAAAAATAGTAGGTTGATGGTCAAGACATTGAGAATGGTAGGTTGAAGGTCAAGACATTTAGAATAGTAGGTTGAAGGTCAAGACATTGAAAATGGTAGGTTGAAGGTCATGCTTGAAAGCTTTTAATAACGTGTGAAAGTTGAAGCTTTTACTTAAAAAATACGAGAAAGTTCAAGCCTTTAAGCATGGGAAAAAGGCCTTCAGAAATTTGTTTCTCAAGAAAGGTCTTTAAGAACGGAGAAGAACAAACAAGGATGATGAAGGTTGAGAGGAGGGGGGGGGTGAAGTGGAAGAAATCACGGGGAGCAGGGCGTGAGAAATGAGCACGTTTTGCAGCGTCATGCTGAGAAAGCGGTTTCTTGGAAGTCTGACGCTGTTCTTGTGTTTTGTGAGACAACCAGGGAGGTTAAAGAGAAAGATACAAGAGGTAACGGAACTTTCTGAGAATTCTTTTTTTTTAATTTTTTGGGTTCTCTTTTTAGTTCTCTGCTTCTAAAAATATACAGGAAACTTCGTCGAAATGTTGACTCTATTTTTTTTCCTTTTTTGCTCTATACGTTTTGTGGGCCATGTGACCTAAAAGATGGTGTTTAATGAAGCAGAAAATGGGAAATTACATGTGAGGTGATCGGTGTTCTCTGGAATGTAGAGGAAATTTTTGTTAAATAACCGTGTCAGAATTAAAACGGAAGAAAGAGTTGTTGGGTTGTTTTACCTCTGAGCTGCACTTTTTTGCACACCATGGGCTAAATGGCCAGGTCACATGGACCCCGAAGGCTGAGGGAAGGTTGGAGGAGGGGACCCACTGGAACAACTGTTCGGAGACAGATGGTAGCCTGCCGTCAAGGCCATCCAGTGTGTTCTTTAACGTTGGATTGTTTTACCTCTGAGCGGCACTTTTTTGCACACCACGGGCTAAATGGCCAGGTCACATGGACCCCGAAGGCTCAGAGAAGGTTGGGGGAGGGGACCCACTGGAACAGCTGTTGGGAGACAGATGGTAGCCTCCCGTCAAGGCCATCCAGCGTGTTCTTTAACGTTGGGTTGTTTTACCTCTCAGCGGCACTTTTTTGCACACCATGGACTAAATGGCCAGGTGACATGGACCCCGAAGGCTCAGAGAAGGTTGAGGAAGGAGACCCACTGGAACAACTGATGGGAGACAGATGGTAGCCTCCCTTCAAGGCCATCCAGCGTGTTCTTTAACGTTGGGTTGTTTTACCTCTGAGCGGCACTTTTTTGCACACCATGGGCTAAATGGCCAGGTTACATGGACCCCGAAGGCTCAGAGAAGATTGGGGGAGGAAACCCACTGGAACAGCTGATGGGAGACAGATGGTAGCCTCCCGTCAAGGCCATCCAGCGTGTTCTTTATGGTGCACAGGGTATGGCTCTCCCACACACGGGGCCACGGCTTAACGTCCCATCTGACGGACGGCGGCCTTTCCAAGTCCATCGGTGTCCCCTACTGACCGTGGGCAGGCCTGAGAATTTTGCGGAGATAAATCTCAACGCTGACCCAGCTGGGACTCGAACCTGGGAACTATAGATTACGAGCCTGGCGCACTACCGACTGAGGCCTCCCCTTTTATGAAATGACTAGTTGTCGTTTCGACATAAGGTTTTCTGGGCTGTCCAACGGCCATTTCCGACGGTGACGGCTTCCTGTTTTATTGAACGACCAAATTATTGACCATTTCAAATTTATTTACTCATAAAACCAAATTCTCAGAAACCCACACATCCAATTGCTCTCACTCCCACTTTACAAATCCCTCGTCGCAAAATTCTCACTAATTAGACTTCTTCGAAAACAAAGCGCCCCTTTCGCTTCATCAAAAAATTAGAATCTATTTTAGTGCCGACGGAAACCAAATCCACGTGAATCATCCATTCAAAGCAATCCCAATCCAAATGGGGCGGGGGTGGCTCAGTCGGTGGCGCGCCAGGCTCGTAATCTGCAGTTCCCAGGTTCGAGTCCCAGCTGGGTCAGCGTTGAGACTTATCTCCGCAAAAATTCCCCGCCCTGCCCACGGTCAGTAGGGGACACCGATGGGCTTGGAAAGGCCGCCGTCCATCGGATGGGACGTTAAGCCGTGGCTCCGTGTGCGGGAGAGCCATACCCTGTGCACGTTAAAGAACACGCTGGATGGCCTTGACGGGAGGCTACCATCTGTCTCCCAACAGCTGTTCCAGTTGGTCCCCTCCCTCAACCTTCTCTGAGCCTTCGGGGTCCATGTGACCTGGCCATTTAGCCCATGGTGTGCAAAAAAGTGCCGCTCAGAGGTAAAACAATCCAACGTTAAAGAACACGCTGGATGGTCTTGACGGGAGGCTACCATCTGCCTTCCAACAGCTGTTCCAGTGGGTTCCCTCCCCCAACCTTCTCTGAGCCTTCAGGGTCCATGTGACCTGGCCATTTAGCCCATGGTGTGCAAAAAAGTACCACTCAGTGGTAAAACAACCCAACAACCCAATCCAAATTCTTGCTCTGAAATCTCGCGACTGTGGCACAACAACTAATAATAATCGATTGTCCCTATTTGGCATCCACCACCATCGCGGACAAACCCACTTTCAAAGAGGGTCCTTCCAGATTTGTGATTTCTAATTAAGTTTCCATCTCCAGAAGGTTTGCATCAGTTCCGTCTCGTTACCAAAGCAAGGTAAGATGGCTGCTGGCTCCATTTTAATGAACTCTGAAGATATATCAATTACTGTCTTTAAAGTGATTGAATCTGAGGAAGGGAATTTGCATTTCGGGATGTAATTAATCGCTGCTGCTCCGATTATTTCTTTTAATTATATCAATTTATTTAACTCGATTTTGAGATAAATGCAATTGAATTTCGGTTAATAAAGTTTGTTTTTTTTCTGTGTGAATTTAAAATTGCTCTTGTTTCGAGTGAAAGTTAGAAAAATGTCGATTATGGTTCAAAGGCATTTCTTAATTATTATTTTTGGTCGATGATAATAATTTGCTATTTAAAAGGATTAAATATGATTATAAAATAATGGTTTGATAATTTTTTTTTCATAAAAGGTGATTTCTTCGAGATAAAGAAGAATTACTGGTAAGTCGCTCAAAAAAATATCCCAACACTATGGTTGATTACAGAATTCAGAAAAAATATCTGGAGCGTGTACGTGACACGAAGGTTACCAGATCTGTAATTTCTAAAAAAATCTTGCCAGATATTTTTTCT
>JAWZYU010001100.1:0-47345 GCA_038380435.1 Ryuthela nishihirai | reverse complement strand
ATCACTCCACTAACTCTCGCTTAATTAATAAAGAGGTTGTTTTGTCTTGGCGGGGGGTAGTGCAACGTTAAGCGAAGCGTAGGGAGGGCATCACTCATAGTCCAATGCAATGCGTGTCCTATCTCATTCATGTCAAACAGCACACATATACGTTTGGAAAAATAAAAACACATGTTGGAGAGTGTGATGTTATGTACATATGTAACAGTGAGATGTGTGATGAGTTGAATATATGTACATATGTAACAGTGGTATTAAGTAAGTAATCTAATGAATGACAGAGTTAGAAGTATGGTGATAAACTGTAAGCGATCTAACCAATTTGACTAATTATGCATTATATGTTATAAAACATATATAGGTTAGATAAGAAAGGAATTAATCATGTTGAATACGTTAATGACAAGCGGTTATGGCTTCTTCATAATCGTTCTAATCTGCATCATGTTGTTCTCCATTAAATGGTGAACATCGATAATTCAATTCCAATTTGACATGGGGTTGAATTTGTGATGCAATGTAGATTAGTAAGCGTAATGCCTTGATCGTGTGTGCGTTCGCACCTGGAAGTGATCAGGGTACGATTAATGGACAAGTGAATACGGTTGGTTAAGACACGTGAGCATTCCGCTCGCGTGGCCAACTGTGTGTGAATAGGAGAACGACAAATGGCTAAGAGCAACAAGACACTCCCGGTCATCAATCCAGTGCAGGCCAACGAACCGCCTGAGTTGAACAAGCATCTTCAAGAGATGCGTGCCACGCTTACCGCCGCAATCACCGGCAAGCGGAACTTCGACAAAGGTTTTGCCTTTTCCGTCAGCGGCTTGTGGCAGTTGACCACTAGCGATGGTCACTTTGAGCATGCAGAACTAAAGGACTTCGTGCAGCGCTTGCACAATGGTTCCGCTGAGGCTGCCAACGGTGTCGTGGAGACAGTCTGCAACAAGCTAGGCTTGTACAAGGCAATGCCGGAGATCATCGAACCGGAAAAGAAGCCAAAGAAGTCTTTCGGCAGCGACGAACAGGGGTGGAAGGAATACCAAGACAAGGTGAATAGCTGGAAGCGCAGCTATAACCCACTCAAGACGATGTTGACGCGCACTGTGGTTGTCGTAGCGTATCTGACCGATCCGTCGCGCCGCAACTACGTCAACATCATCAAGTCATCGAGCAACAAGAACAAGGTCGGTTGTCTCTACATCAATGGTGCGATGTACGACACAGATCAACAGCGCAATCGCGAAATCGTGCCTTACGACAAGGCTTGTGCTGATCTTGAGGAGCGCGCTCGCAAGCAGTTCACGCTCAAGCGCAGGCAGACGACAACCAGCGGCGAAGCGGTCAGCATCAAGCGCGCGTTGGAAGTGATGCAGACTGCGATCAAACAGGATGGCAGCAACATCCGCTCTCAACTGCTACTCATCAACACGATGATGGCCGTGAAGAACAGCATCGAGACGATGCAGATCAACTGGCAGGCCACTAACAGCACCTATCGCGGTGCGGTTCGCGACTTGCTGTACACGCTGCTGAGCGAACAGCATGGCATCGTGGCCAAGGATGTGGCCGACAAGGCACTCGCACTGGCCGAGAAGTATCAGCCTCCGAAGGACGAGGAGATCAACAAGACACTCAACCTTGAAGAAGCGAAGGCGCGTGCGGCCAATCGACAGGAGCCTCACATCGCGGAAGCCAACGCTTAGTCAGCTTCAACAAATCAAAGGGTGACTAGCTCTAGGGTTAGTCACCCTTTCTTTTCATCTGAGATAGGAGATTGACAAATGAACATCGATTATACTGGGCACTTCGCACACGTCATCGGTTATGCGAAAAGTTGTAGAGCGATTAGCATCTCAATCCAGAACTACTACACCTTCTGTAACTTCAGTAATAGATTGGATGCTAATGCATTCAATTTGTTAATGGAGGAAGCCGACAAAGATACCCAAGGTGTTAACATAGAGCGCCCTTTGGCTCCTTTCGAGGTAGCAGTGCATCATCCTAAATAGAGGTAGGAGATTGAGAGATGAAAAACCCCAACGCTCAAAAGGCGTTGGGGTTTTTCTTTGTCTGCAATCTAGCGCTCGATAGTATGATGTTAGTTATCTGAGCGTCCGCTAGGACACGTCTACCGCCATGACACGACAAGTCCAGCATAAATGCATGCATGCGAGCAAACCTCTAGGTTTACTGGACCAAGCCTATCCAATTTGACTATTAGAGCATTATATGCTAGTATACATATACTGGGAAGAGGCATGTTCGATAGATGGGCTGGGAGTTAGTGATAACACTCACGCTTGTCAATGGCTCATCTTGGTTGAGTGGTGGCGAATGCCCCGCAGGGATTACATTGAAAAGCATCTCTGCAATTCCTAGTCGCCACCACTCACTTTTTACACAATGCAAAGGTAGGAGATTGCAATGTGTTTTTCAATTTCTGGCGCAACGATGACACGCCAAGAAGCAATCAATCGATTGCTGATCCATGAACAAAATGAATGGCTCGCTAAGCACATGCAGATCGATTACGATCCACGCAGGCTTGGCTATGCCCAAGATGATTTGCGGATGGATCTTCTATCCGATGAATTATCGCAACTAGTCGATGGCATGAAGCCGACGACAATCGTAGAGAGTTGAGACATGAAGCGTTATCTTCTATTCTCTGGTCCTGTCTATTATCCCGGTGGAGGATGGACGGATTTCATTGGGGATTTCGCGTCAAAAGATGCAGCAAGAAAAGCAGCACGCAGATACAAGAGAAGATATTCTTGGATGCATGTTGTAGATACTGAAACAAAAGAAATCATATTGGAGGAATAGATGTCACAACTAACACAAATCAATCGCCCTCTCGCAATCAAAATTATAGATGAACGTGTGCCGAACGTCATCTTTCTATCACAAAATCGATTTGATAGCCCAACAGAGGCAGTCAAATTCCTTCGTGAATTCTTTGCATATTGTTACGAGTTAGGTGTGCGTGGTCGTGTTGGTGAGGTGGTAGGTGCATCGCACTTCAAGTGGAGAGAGGTGCTGTGATCTACTACACCTATCAAGTTGGCCCAGCACTGTCGCGTGACGGCCAACTTCGCACTCTTACATTCATCATTGAATGGGAAGTGCGAAAGATAGGCAACCATCCAATCCCTTTCACCATGAGGCATTACATCGATGCTAAACAATTCATCACCACCAAAGCTGCTGAAGTCTGGGGCTTCTCAGAGTGTATCAGGAGAAGTTGTGGAAACGATGCAGCAAACAGCCAATCGATGCATCGCAGCGTTGAACCGCACTTATAGATTGGATGATCCAACCATCATCGATGCTGAATTTGAGGAGATCGAACCATGACATATAATCATGAATACGAACACAGATTGCTCACATACTTCATTGATGAATACAAGGGTGAATTCATCGGCGGAATTCGTATAGGTGAATTCGGGCCGGTCGAAGTGACTGATTTCTTCCGGTCATTCAAAGAAGCAGAGATGTACATTTTCGATCGTATTATTCAGCTTTGTGTGCGGATGCCTAATTAGGGGTCACAAAATGACCATTCGCATCATAGCCAAAAAGACATTGGTCACATTACGTCCAGCACCATTCTACAACGAATGGAAAGCATGGGAGTTTATGTGCCAATCTCTTTTTGAAGGTTGTCAAGATGTAATAGTCTACGACAACTCTCTACACAGAGTATCAAGAATAGAGACATATCATGGACACTACAGAATGCATCGTGATGTAATGCATCTCAGTTTATATCCTTACGAACTGATTGATGCATACTCGCAAATGGTTTGAGCGCTGCAACTGCCTCGCTTTGTTAGGACATCGCAAGGTGAGGTAAGTTGCGCGAGTGGGGTGGTAGGTTACTCCTACCCGGCCTACCACCCCACAACTGTTAATGGGTAGATGTTAGGGGAATGAGAAATGTCTAAGCAGTCATGGATGCATGAAATTGGTGGCATCATGCGAGTGAAGCATGTGCAGCCCATCATCAAAGCAATCAAGGCAAGCGCCTTTCATACAGATGCTGATAAACTAGCATCTATCATCCAGAAGGATGGAACTGCTGAACCAAACAGACGCATGCTGTATCAAGCTGTGATGCAAGTGTCTGCTGGTTGTCCTTACTTCATCACAGTACAGCAGTACAATCGTCTGACACAAAAGAATGAAGATGTTGAACAGACGATGTACCCAACCTATTCACAGACATTGCAGGCGCTAGTGACACAGTCACCGCGTCATTTCATGGGCCAAAACATCACCGGCGTAGTAGTCGATCCCAACAACATGAAGCAAAAATGGGAGCTATTCCGTCAAGGCTATTTTGTTGCCCGTGACACCTACTACCGCAATCCTTATAGCAACACACTTCCTCCAGTGGACAACAATGTTGTGCGCTACAAGAATGTGTGTGCCAATGCACACGACATGTTTATTCGTGAACGCAACAACAACGAATTCGGCATCACTGTTGTAGCTTAGGATTTTCTGATCAGCCCCGTAATCTTATCAGTCGCCTAAGCTACGATAGCTGGTAACTTCAACTGATTATTTCTACGCCTGCGAGCAGTTGAATGTAAGAGGCTTGCCACCCGCCAGCTTAATTCTCCCTTCGTCTAATTGGAAGTAACACTTGATTTTGGATCAAGAGATCTAGGTTCGAGTCCTAGAGGGAGAGCCATTTCTATTTGGAGGTTGTAATGAATGACGATCAAATAAGAGAAGCATATGATCTGCGAGATACTATGCTCGCAGTTATACAAGATCACGTTGTTCCCGTACTAGTTGATCATGCATTGAAGTACAAGAAACTACAGCATTATATGCTTCTAGTAATTGATGAAGATGGTGTAAAGCAAGTGTTTAGTAGCATCGAACCACATAAGCAACAAAGAGTACTTGAGATTATCGCTTCTAGCGTAAGCATGCCACATGAGGTATCTTCAGAACACGTAATGAATGTAAAGGATACAAGTGGGAGGAAGATTTGAAAGCGATGGAGCACCACCAATGACCCAGACCGACGAGACGCGGGCGCGAGAGATAGTCCTCTACAATCCACTTGTGTGTGGGCCGTGCGGAGCATGCCTCCCCAACCCCGAGTGTGGCCAGCGGCTCAATGGCTGGGATTTCCCTACCTGCGTGCCGGCGAGCGACAGTACGCTCCAAGCCGAAATCGAAAAAGCCCTCGCCGAGGCCCGCCGCGAGGGCGCTGAGCAGATGCGCGAGGCGGCGGCTGGTCTCCATGACAGAGCCGTATCAGCCATTGGCTCACTCGACAGTCTTTCGAATTGGCACAAGGCCGCTGCGCAAGAAATCCGCGCCCTTCCCCTCCCCGGAGACCAATGAAGCGCTAAGAAAGGTACGTGAATAATGAAGAAGCCACCACCACCAAAGCCTGGAAAGCGTCGGCTAGCTGCTGCTGTTTCAAAGCTCAGCGAAGCAATAGGTAACGCATTCAAGAAAGCATTCCCAATCACGATTGAGTACTCTCAATTCCGTGAGCGGCGGTTAGGAGAACATCAAAAGCTAAGACGATCAGAGCACAATCGCTCACTAGCAAAGAAAAGTTGGTCTGACTTCAATCCTGCACCTTCTATAATACGCGAGGCTACCAAATGGCCCAACGGTCACAAACAATTGCGAGCCAAAGCACGCAATCTAAGAAAAAAAAGAATTGTAGACCAGTCAAATACACCTTCCCAAACTTAGCGCTTTGTGAGCGATGTATGGAAATATTCCATAACGCAGAGCAACGCATGAGAATACAGGACGCCATCAGAAAAGACGAAAAGAATAACAATAAGATGTTCTTGACACGCACAAAAACTGCGATATCTGGTTCCGGTGCTATTCGTATTTACAGATGGTGGTAGATCATGCGCATTACATCTGTTGAGATGACGGCCATCAACATCTTGAGGAATAGAGGGTTTGTAGATGATAACATGATCTATATCACAGAAGATTGTTACTACTGGCTGCGCAATGTAGAGAAAGGTGCAGCTTGGGAATGGGCGGTCAACAAGTCACTCATGATATGGAGAAGCACACGTGAAGGAAGAAATCGCAAAGCTGTGGGTAACAGCACTACGTAGCGGCAAATACAGACAAACGATAGCGTCGCTGAAGTCAGCAAAGTACTCAAATAGTTTTTGTTGTCTTGGTGTGTTATGTGATCTCTTCATAAAGCATGCTCCTGGAGGGGACAAGTATCGTTGGCGCGCGCGTGCTCACTTCATTGGTCCCGATGATCACATTGAGACATCTTGGTTGCCTCATGTAGTACAAAATTGGGCGCAAATTAATTCAAAGGACGGACGGTATAAAGATAGCGATAATTTGAATAGAACACTTGCGAGCATGAATGATATGGGTTCGACATTTGAACAAATTGCAGAAATCATTGAACAGAAACAAGAGGAACTGTGATGAAACACGACATCGCTGATAAGTGGGTCGCTGCTCTTAGGAGTGGTAAATACAAACAGACAACTGGATATCTCAAGGACTCTAGAGGTCATTGTTGTTTAGGTGTACTTTGTGAATTGTATGCTAAAGAACATCCAGGAATATGTGCTTGGAAACTTTGTGAGGTTACAACAGTTCGTCAAGTGTCTGGCTTTCATGCCGATAAAGATTTCAACAATCAAATACTACCACTGTCTGTTATGAAATGGGCTGGCATGAAAACACGTACAGGAAAATATAGTGGATCTGCACCATATGAGGGAGGAGATTTATCATCGAAAAACGACCAAGGTTGTCCATTCAAATTGATCGCTAAGATCATTGAAGAATATAAGGATGAACTCTAATGAAGAAAGAGATTGCCGATAAATGGATCGCATGGTTACGTGATCCATGGCATAAACAGATCAAAGGAGCATTGAAGACAAAGAAAGGCCACTGCTGTTTAGGTGGTTTGTGTGAGTTGTTTGTTGAAGCTAACGGCGAGACATGGATATGGGATGATGGTACACACGGCTTTATTTTATTTGGATTTGGTAGTTCATTGCCTATCGAAGTAATGGGATGGGCTGAAATATCTTCGACCATAGGTAGATACGGAATAGATGGCAATTCATTAATAAGAGCGAATGACGATGAAGGCAGATCGTTTTTGGAGATCGCTGACATCATCGAAAAGCATTGGGAGTCCATGTAGATGATCCTTCGTCCAGGTGCACGTGACAACCACACCGTCAAGATGTTCAACGACTATCTTCACTTCATTCGCGTAGTGGAGAATACACCACAAGGCTTGATTAGCCGTAGCCACGAATGGGTGCGTGGCTTTCATGGAGCAATAGGATTGCATGGTGAAGCTGGAGAAATTGAACAACTCTTTAAGAAAGATATGTTCGGCAAGAACAAGAGTGTTCAGCGCATTGATCTTGTTAACGAGCTTGGTGATCTTCTATGGTACTTTGTATTGGTATGTGATGCGTTCACTATTTCCTTCGAAGAATTGATCGAATTCAATATGGCGAAACTAGCACAGCGCTATGCTGAGAAGATCAATCAAGAAGCAGATAGAGGCATCTACATTGGTCTTCGTGATCAAGAGAAACAAGAGAATGCTGAGAATAAGGCAGCGGAGATCGCTGAAGTAGTAACAATCGTTGATCAATCGATGAATGAGCGCATCGCGAAGGTTGTTGAACCTTTTAGTACTTATCTTCCAGACGAAGAACAAGAGAAATTGAAATCAGCTATTCAGGTGATGCTATGCACGCAAGAATTGCAATCACCGTAGCGCTACTTTTACCGCTATCTGCACTCGCACATGATGATGCTGATTGGATCAATCGAGGCAACTACAAGAACCAAAGGAATGAACATTGTTGCGGGCAAAACGATTGCTTTGTCGTGCCACATAGTGATGTGTCAGACAACGGAGACCACTACGTCTACATCCCAACACAAGAGAGGATCGAAAAGAAGCATACACACATGAGTAAGGATGGCAACTATTGGCGTTGTCATTACTACGCACAAGGTATCAAGATGACAAGGTGTTTCTTCTATCCATACAAAGGAGCATAAAAATGTTGATTGCACGAAAAGATGACAAGGAGCATGGCATTTCTATTGGATTGTTGGATTACGGTGCTGCATTTGAGCGTAATAATGAGATTTGTATCAAGCTGCAGTGCTGCAATTACAAGCCAGAAGATGTTACAAAAGCCATCCGTAATCCTTGTGTGATTGCTAACTTGCGCACTGGTCGTACATGGGTGATCGCAGGAGATACTATGGTTCGCAAAGTGAATGCTAAGTGTGTGGTGGAGGAATAGATGCACACATGCATCAAGATAGGAGCAGTACTAAGGATATGAAGATGTATTGCATCCAAACAGCAATTCGTCGTTACAACAAAGGAAATCTATGATGACTGATATCCGCATCGGTTCTATTAGTATTTCTCGTTACATGCATAAACATAGTGGTACAATGACTGTAATACATGGAGATGAAAACGCTACTTGCCTTAATTTAACCAAAGAAGATTGTACATTGTTTCTCAAGGTTGCAATTGAAGTGTTTGAGAAGAAACGCAAGATACTAGCTGAAAGCATCAGCCATGGATCATTCGAGCAATTACTTGAATATGATAAGAGCAAAACTATTGATGAGACACCTGTACCACAGAACAGAGTAAATCTAGACGATGACATACCTTTCTAGGAGAAACTAATGGATTGGGAAAATTTCTTCCGGGGTTTAGGCATCGTAATCTTAATGAGTTTTGCTTTGTATAGTTGCGAGACGAGCAAACAACACAACCAGAAGCTAGAGCAGATCAAATTAGAACATGAGCTAAGGAAGGAGAAGAAATGACACACGAACCATTCTATGTGAAAGCTGGTTGCCCTTCATCTCCTAGAGGATGGAAAGCTCCGTGAGAGAAGCATGGGAAGTAGATGACTCACTAAATGGTTGGGATTTCTGGTTAGCTTCCATGAAAACAATCGAGGGCAAGATCATGACAAAGACAGCAAGGTGCAAGACTTGCAGATATATAGAAGAAGGCATTTGTCATCGGTTCCCTAACAAAGTAGCGAAATTAGACAACGATTGGTGCGGTGAATGGAAGCCACTACCAGGCTATGGAGTACAAGGTGAAAGTCCCAACCCCAATCCACCTACCTCCAAAGACAAGAGTGCTTCGAATTCATCGTGATGTATTCAATCATCGCTGGCTATTGTGGATAGGAGCTAATCATGATTTCACAGAAGGTACGACGGTTGATCTACACGATGATGGACGAATGACACGTACATATCACCATCCAGCAGGATACGAAGAGAGTTTGGGAACTGTAAAGAAATCAGACTTTGAATAGGAGCGAGTCATGCCTGAATTTAAATTTAGGTCCACTGACTATATAAATGACCAAGATCGTGAGACAGTAGCTGCTCTTCGTGATTTTATACAGACTAAATTCAATGAAGGTATCAACCCATCATATATGATCATTGCAGTTACGACTGTTTTATCTGAGATGATTGTAAATGTATGTTGCGAAAGGATGTTTGATATCTCAGAGATCAAAAATGGCGCACACGAAGCTATCGAACAAACAACAAGAAAGATTGTATTCAACAATTTAGCGTTGATGCTAGCACGTACATCTAATCGCAAAGATGAGGAACAGAAGGATGCCGAAGGGACGACCAAATCAGAAAGCTGACGTATTTAAACAAATAGATATGAAAGGTGGAGACAAAGAACAATGTTGGCCTTGGACAGGTAGATACACTAAAGCGAGTACCAAGAAGAACGATCCTAACGACGTGCGTCCTGTGTTCCGCTACATGCAGAAGGATTACAACGTATACCGTTTCGTCCTTCATCTGCTAGATCCAACATTCAACATTGATGATCCACAAGACTACGTTTTGCATCAATGTGACAACAAAGGAGTAGCACCAAACCAACGATGCTGTAATCCTAGTCATCTTAAACACGGCACCCATGAAGACAACATGAGAGAGATGGCAGAACGTGAGCGTGCGGGTCTGCCAGCGCATGTTGTTCGCTACATCAGGAAGCTTCTACGTGAAGTAGATGACAGCGGGCAACCGATGTTTAGTCAGGAACAGATCGCTAGACGTTACGGTATTAGTAGACAAACCGTGACAGCGATTAAATCAGGAGAAAGGTACCAACATGTCAAGGACGAAGAAATCAACAAGAGCGAGACGTGGAGCAAAGCCGAACAACCACTATCCCATGGGCGCAACCAATATAGGACAGGAGCACAGCCCAACTCCAATGGGGATGAAGCAGAGGAACAACGAAATAAAGAGACAAGCAGAGATCAGAACAGCAATCGAGTTGTCGATGAGCCCAGCAGCGAAGAGTGAAATTCGTTTGCGTGATGTATTGATGATGCGCAATAGTTGTCTCGCTGAAATGGAAGATGCTCGCAATCGATACAACCGCGCTCGACGTGATTACGAAAACGCTGAGACAATGTTGAGACAAGAGCGTGACAAGTATCGCGATATCGTTGATACAGTCCATCATCAACACAAGTAGGTGAAAAATGGAAATCGAATCTCTTAACCCAACAGTAGTCGTCGGATTGTTGATCGCTAGTTTTACTGTACTTACAATTGCATGTATAATCTATCGTGCAAAGATGAAAGATTATCAATTCAGGCTCGATGGAGAAGATCTACGAACAAAACGTTATCAAGCAGAACGTGCCGCTGACGATGCACGTTTCCAGCACATCACAGCACAGAAGTTGGCTGCTAGAGATGCATCCAATTTGACAAATCAAGAATAATGTGCTAGTATACATAATGGAACAACTCTAACCATGAGAAAGAGCAACACATGTCAATGACAATGTTAGCAAAACTCAAAAATACTCTTGATGCTTTTGGTGTTTCAAACGGCACTAAGCCCGCTGATCCTGAGATACCAAAAGAGACTAGAAAGAGTAACGTTGCAACCGATAAATTCGTGACGGAATATAAACTAGCCCATGAATTCTTCATCATCGATCACATAGCATCTTACATCAAGAAGCGTCGTGAGAACTTGAAAGTACAAATCGCATCCACGTTCTCTGATCGCATCAAACCGAGCGTTGGTGAGACACACATGGCAACACTTCACGACTACGCTGTCAGCAAGAAGATCAATCAACCAGCACGACAATTCAAGGTCAATATCTTAGAGAGTAAGTTGCGTGAGTTGAAGTGGAAGCAGGAAGATATCTTTAAGTTGGTAGATGCGTGTTATCAGGATAACAAGCCTGCTGAAACGTGGAGTGTATCTAGATTGTTTGAATAGTTTAATCTCGGGTGGATTAATATCCCTCACACGGATAGTACGCTAGCCACTGGCAAAGGTCGGGATACCTTTGGGTTGCAGTCCGCAACCACCGAGAACAACTTTAGGAGTTATGATGCCTTTGGATATTAATCCTTATCAAGATCAAATGACTAAATTCGGTTTCATCCCATCTGATCACGTTAAACCAAACTGGTTCCCAGTGGAGATCGGCGATGTTTACGATAGCAGAGGCAAGCCAATTCCTAACTATAAGCGGGTGCATCGCGGTGATACTGGGGATACTCTTGCAGTGCATTCAGACAAATATCGGCTTATCTCTTATGAGAAGACTTTTCAAGCGTTCGACGATGCGCTCACTACATCGGGGCTTAACCTATCTGGAATGCTTATTGCTACTGATCTTACTCACAACGGTGCTCGTTGTTTCCGTCAGTATCTTCTTCCAGCACACTCAATAGACACAGGAGGCGGAGATGTTACTGCCCTTCGCGTTATTATGTTTAATTCTTACGATGGCAGCGCGATGTTCTCAGGCATGGCCGGAGGTTATCGCTTTGTCTGCGCTAACATGTCTGTTATCGGTAATGACCTTGTTAGAATTGGTGTCAAGCATATAGGCAATAACAATAAAGACAACAAGATCGAACTAACAATCGCACGTCTCGTTGCTGAGACAGCTAGAGCGATGAAGAGGATTGAAGACATGCGTAAGTGGAAGACAATCTTCCATGCTGTCGATGATCTCAAGAAGTCGTTTGAACAATTCCCACAAGTTAGCGACACACTCACCGATCACTTCCTATCTAACTATGCACTTGCAGAAGACAAATCTTTGTGGGGCATCTACAATCAACTCACATCATGGTCTACACATTTCGAAGCAAAACAAAATCATGCTGCAACACGTATTGCTCGTGAGAAGCGTGTTGGTGCTTTTATTGAGTGTGATAGTTGGAAGAGGTTAGAAGATGTTTGAGAAAATCTGGTTCGTCAGCCTCTTTGTGGCCACAATATTAATAATTGGTGTACCAGATAGCCTCTCTCTATGGATAGTAAATCTAGCCACGTACAGTGTTGGTTATTTTGGAGGTAAGTATGTTTTTGATAAGTGGTTTAATTGACCGTCATCCCTAAGCGCAGTAACGTAGTTTATCGTGGTATCTCAGCAACAGTATCTTATGTACCTGATAAGAAGAAGTGGCAATGGGAGTTCATTGTCACTCATCGCACAGTATTCAATGATTACGAAGAAACAGAAGCATCAGCAATCATCACAGTAAAAAAAGAGATTGATCGCTATACAAAGAGCCAGGAGAAATCAGCTAGGAGGAAATAGTTGGAAGAGCCGAAGAGTTTAGCTGGCTTACAACAGAAGAACAAAGACGCTGAGAAATCTACAACCAGAATACGATCAAGATACAACTACCAAAAGATAAGTTGGATACAACAACATCGTAAGCCTGATCCTGATGCTACATTTCGCAACAACGATCTTCTAATCAAAGTCTATATCCACGGTGTATCAGAGCTAAATGGTGCTCCTACAAGTGAATGTATCGAGATCAGAGTGCGGGTGAAAAATGTCAGATAGTTCTATCACACATCACGAAGATACACCTGTTTCACGCATCGATATCTTGCGCATGAAGCGCGATGAATTAGTCAAGTATGTAGAATTAATCCAGTCAAGACGAGAAAGTGTGTTCAAGAAGCGAGACACAATCAAATCCAACATCAAGAAGGCTCGATACGATGACACATGTGCAAAGATCGAAGGCATCTTGAACAGAATACAGAAGAAGCTAGACAAGATCGATCCTTTGCTTACAGATTGCGCGGACTTGTTAACACGAGTTAGAGCGTTAGAGTTGGAAATTGAGTATCTTGATGCATTGGAGGTACCAGAAGAGAAGGATAAGGAAGATGGCAGTACAGAGATGGATAGCGCATGACGGTACACAATTCAGCACACAGTCGCAAGCAGAAGAACATGAAAATAAGACGAATTTCGTCAACTGGGTAAAAGAAGAAAATAGGAAGTATCAAGCGCAACATAAAGTACAAATGCCGCCTGGAACAATGGCGTTGTTGATTTGGGAGAATTGGGATGTGGAGGTTCAATTGATTAGGGAGTATGCGAGTAATGGCGAGAATTCAAGCTCGTGAAATCTACGAGAAACTACACGGCAAAGTCGACCCAGAAATAGTGCGTATTCTAACATCAATGGCAGAACGTCAACAGGTACAACATCAACAGATGATGTCTATGGCGCAAGGCTTCGATAAGATTTTGGATATGTTCGCTGATGTCATCCAAGCATCCGGTAAGGTAGCAAAGGTCGGAGAGAAGCTAGCTAAGAAGATGGGTTTTGATAAAGCATCTGAGATGGTGCAATCATTCGACGAAAAAGATGACGACAGCGGTCCTACTACTCCCAGATAAGTCTGAGATTACTCTTACTCTAATCACTGATGCCACAGCACTCGCAGCGATTGCACAAGAGAGCGGCTACAAAGACACGCAAATATTCGACTACACGAAGCTCGCCGCGATTAACACTTGTCCCGCATGGGGAATTGCTAGATATGGTAAACACCTTACTCTCGGTGGCACAGGACGTAGCACAGCACTTGATGCAGGAACCGCGTGTCACAAGTATTTCCATGCTCTTCGACTATGGCAACTCTATTATAATCAAAAAAAGCCAAGCGCTTACTACCGTGCGGGTGAAAGGCTATTCGGTCGAGAATACATTGAAGAAGCACTTAAAACAGATCAATCTTCCGACGTCTTAACCAACGCCATCAATTTCTGTACACCATTCCTTCACGATAGCGGTTTCTACGATGATCCTAACGATCGCAATCGCACCCTATCCAACCTTGAACAGACTTGTATCGCTTATACTGAGAGAAGACTTCGGAACTTCCCCAACGTATATGTTTCTGAGCAACACATCGGCATTGAAATTCCTTTTGCTATTGAGATCACACATCGATACGGCACCTTTGGAAATACTAATGACCAACGCTGGCACTTCACAGGCAAGATGGACGGATTGCACGTTGCAGATAACGGACAAATCATTGTCGAAGAGAATAAGACAGTTGCTAGAGGATGGGCAGGAGATGCGTGGAGGATGAAATGGAACGTAGAGTTTCAGCCAACTGGTTATATGGTGGCTGGTGCGTTGTTAGTAGGAAATCCACTTGATAATCTATCAGGCACGGTCATTGGTTCTCAAATCCCGGTCCCGAAGAATATCTATGAAGCCACAATTGTCGAACCCGTTACTCGCACTCATGATGATATCATCAAATGGTTGCAATGGCAAATCTACACGATCAATGTTTACAACAAGTACAAAGATGATCTCGTCAGTGCTCCGAAACACACAATCTCATGCAGTCGTTTCAACAGGCCATGCAGCATGATCCCATTCTGTGCAGCAGGTTTGGATGACCAAGCTAACATGTTAAATGATGGTTCATTCACCGAACAACCATGGATGCCACTAGCAGAGGAAGTAATAGAATGATACAGGCTGAACGTGAAAAACTTGAATACGTAATCAAGAAATTCTCACTCAATTCGCCACACGATCCTAGCGAAACAGGCACACTATACGCGCGTCTCGCTCGCGTTGAAATTGCATTGGCAATTTTGGCAAAACATGTTCTTACATCCGAAGGAGGCACAAAGAATGGCTAAGTACGTTGTTGAAGAAGATGTTGTAGATGTTGGCAGTGAAGATGATGACGAAGATTTTGAAGTCGTTAGCACCATGAAGTATGTGGTAATAGATGAGGTCTGCTCTATCGCTGGATGGGGTCAAGACGATGTTGTATGTCGCACCCATGAGAAGAAAGAAGCAGATCGCATCGCTGAATTGTTGAGCGAACATGGCCTTTCTAAATCGTAATGTTGTCGGTTACAAGCTAATAGAACATGGTTGGGACAGACCAGATTACAATCATCCACCTGAACGAAAGTACAAGCTGGTTCAAGAAACAAAAGATGGCGATGTAACTTGTGGTTTTATTTGGTCAGAAGAGGTGGCTAAGCAGGTATTGGAATTATTGAATGAACGCATCGAACCAGGCACTGTTGCCTCCTGAACAAGATAAACCACTTCCAAGCATTGGCGGTGTCAAACTCACACAAGTACTCGATTATGAATATCGTCTGACAATCCTCTTATGGGGGAGTGCTGGTTGTGGAAAAACCACTTGGATACAAACACTACCAAGACCGATCCTCATTCTTAATTTTGACGATAGCGGGCACGCCTCTATTGAACGAGACGATCAAATCATTGTGGCTGACTTTTCTAAAGAGCCTAACACAATCGTCAAGAAGTTCCAACAGTATGGACAAGGAGCAGTTCAAGACGTTGATAACATCCTTAGAGCAAGACCAGATATTCAATCTGTCGTTATCGATAGCATCACAACATACCAAGAGAGGTCTGTCGATTACGCTGTCGGGGACTACAAAGCGCCGGGCTCTACGTTTGATAACCCTGGGCCTGGAGCTTACGGAACAAGAAATCGAAACATTCTCGCACTTGCTAAGAATTTGCTTATTGTCACCGGAAAACATAACAAGCACTTCGCAGTAATCGCACACGAAGATTATCCCAAGATGGATGAAAAAGGTGTACCAAAAGCAATCACCATGCTCCTAGGCGGCGGCACCATCACCGAAATCCCCATGAAGTTTTCTGAAATCTGGCTGTTGCAAGACAAGGGCGATAAGACGTATAACGTCGCTCTCCGCAGCAGCGGGTTGTATCGGCCTATGCGTTCGCGCATGTTCGATACTAGTGGTAGCATAGAGTTTAAGTTGAAGTACAATCCGTTGACAAATCCTACCGTCCACCGGATTGAAACGTTCTATGAGCAATGGAAAGCGAACAAATTCGCTAAGATCAAAGTACCTAGCTAGAGGAAGTTATTATGTCTGATGATAATATCCCGTCAATTGTTGAGTTCAGTGATGACATTAACAATGCAGAAGCACCGAAACCACTTCCTGAACGTACGTATGTTGGTACGATTTCAGAAGTGTCTATCAAGACAAGCACGAAGGGAAACAAGTACGCAGCAGTAGGCTTCCACATTCCAGCAGAACAGTATCCACTCGATTTCGTTGATGGCAATCCTGATGGAACCAAGCTTTTCTATAATCGTCTTGTATTGAGTGATGACGTGCGTGGGCGTTTCGCTATCAGGAAGTTCTGTGAAGCGATCGAGGCTCCCATGGCACGGACCATTGACGTGAACGACTGGATCGGCAAGAGCGCCCTGTTGACTGTGAAAAACAGTGAGTGGGAAGGCATGCCACGGGCGGAAATCGCCAAGCTCGAACACGTTTGATGCTTGCATCTAACACGTCAAGGTAGTAGGTATAGGTGACACGATGCGATGCAATGAGGCGTGCATCGTGATCATCTGGTCAATTATGTAGATAGAGGATATCAGACAATGGCTAAGGCACCGAAAGACCCCAGCGCTCCGAAGCGCGCTCGCTCCATGAAGCCGTCGCGTTTTTTCCTCCTGTTTAAGGGGGAGATTAAGGAGTTGAAGCTTGTGAAGAATGCGGAAGACGCACTTGACGCGAAGGATCAGGATCCGTCTTGGAATATGCAGCGCTTGACACTGCCCAAGAAGGTAAAGACGACTAGTGAGTAGACCCTCGCCTAACTAGTTGTCTCGGTGAGTGCCGTTTTTCGTTGCCCGTTGAGCGGCACTCACCACCTTTGTGGAGAACTAGATGAAGTACGAAACACCACTAGAGTTACGCATTCCTTTGCCTGATGAATTCTCACGAAACTCAGGTACAAGTGCAAGACACAATGTAAAAGAAGGAGCACGCATCACTAGTATTCGTTTCTCGAACTCTGAGATTAATACAATTACAGCAGCAGCTAAAATTCTCGAAGTACCTTTCACTAGTCTCATCCGTCATTGTGCAGTTAAATATGCGGAAGGAGTACTAAAGCATAGGGCTAATTGGGTAAAGGAGCAAGTCAATGCACGTAAAGAACCTCATGCATCTGGATGATGGCATGATTTCAGCGTTGGTAGTTAGGGAAGATGGCACTACCGAAGTGACTATCTTCGATAGCATGGAAGTTTTGCAGAAGGAATTGGAGAGTGGAAAGCAGGCAATGGGATGCTACTCAGAAGATCGCAATCGAAAGATGCACTGACGTAAAACGCCGCATCTGCGCTGTAACCGGAGAAGCTGGAACTGGTAAGACCTCATTGATGAAAGAAGTCTACGAGCAATTAACAGCAGCCGGTTACAGCGTAGCAATGTGTGCACTAGCAGGTAAAGCAGCAAAAAGAATTACAGAAGCTACCGGCATTGAAGCTAAAACAATTCATAGAACACTAGAATTCACTTTCCCAGGCGAACGAGATGAGAAAACAGGCAAAGTCTATGGAGTTTCTGTGCCTAAGCGGAATGCCCAAAACCCGCTACCTTACGATTTCGTACTTGCAGACGAATACTTTATGGTCAACCAAGATTTACACCGTGACCTTATCAATGGAATTAAAGGCGGGGCAGGACTGCGAGTTTTTGGCGACGCAAATCAATTGCCACCAATCGAGGAAGATCAGCGCAACAAAGATAAGCCTCCAGCTTTTCAAGAATTATTCGATGGCTGGGATGGTGTTCGCCTTACTGAAATTCATCGAACAGGAAAAGGGTCGAGTATCCCTCTCAACGGTCATCGCATTTTGGGTGGCATTTATCCTGTCAAGACTGATGATTACGGCATCAACATTACGACACAGCCTGTTAAATTTCTTCAAGACTTCATCTTAGAATGGGAAGATAAGGGTATCTCCTACAAGTCACTAGACAATCAGATCATCACACCAAGAGCTAAGAAGTGTTGGATCGGTGCTATTGAATTGAACGCAGTAGTACAGCCTCTCTTTCACAGTAGCATGGCGGGGGCCATGTCTATCCCTCGTCACAAATGGGAGGAGGGTATCGATCTAAGACTTTTGCCTGGTGATAAGATCATCTATGTTCGTAATGATTACAATCTAAGTATCTTCAACGGTGAGACTGGCATCGTCACTGATCTTACTGATGTAGGTGAAGTTGTTGTTGACTTCGGTGATCGCATTGTAGCTATTCCGCCACTTATTGTTTATACACGTCAAGATGGTGGTGAGGGAGTTTATGATCCACGAAGGGAAATACAACTCGCGTACATCATCACTACTCATAAAGCGCAAGGCAGTGAATATCTGCACACAACCTATCTCATGGGTAAGGCTTCCAATTTTCTCCTTAATCGGGCTAACTTCTATACTGCTACTACTCGTGCTCGTGAGCATTGTGAAGTAATCACGGATCAATGGGCGTTATCGGCATCCGTTCAGAGAAAGAAGCCAATGGGATGATTACAGGAAAGAAATCAAAGCCTAATCCACAACCACAAGAACCTCCTGCTAAAATTGTAGATCACAAATTCACATGGACAGATAAGTGTGATGTTTGTGGTGCTACAGCACAAGAGATAGAAGAAGGCATCAAACCAAAATTCTGTAAGACTTATACCCGTCAACAAGTGTTAGCGGGTAAAGTTTTTACTAATTTAGCGAGGATCAAATGACTAATCATGAGTTGACGTTTAATGAACTATCACGTGCTAACGAAGTGCGTGCTAAGAAATGGCATCAAGGCGGCTTAGATCGATGGTCGCCTTCTGATTGGGGTGTCGCTCTAGCAGGTGAAGTAGGAGAATGCTGCAATGCGATCAAGAAGTGGAACCGTGTTCGAGATAACATCTCCAACGTCTCCGATGAAGGTCGGGCAATCGAAGATGAGCAAGCAGCAATCGAAAAGATTGGCGAAGAGTTGGCGGACACAGTACACTACGCTTTCCTCTTGGCATCGCGACTTGGTATCGACCTTGAAAAAGAAGTAATTGATAAATTCAATGCGGTATCTGTGAAGTACGGTTTTCCTGATAGGCTTTAACATGATACCACTCAGTAAGAACATTGTATATCTAAACGGACCACCACATTCAGGCAAAGACGAGATCGCAGCATTGATGAGTATCCGCTATGGATTTCACCACATGAAATTTGCTGATATCATCAAAGATATCGGCTGTGCTGTACTACAAATGAACAGACTAGAACTAGAGCATGCTAAAGACAGGAAGCATGAGCTATTTAATGAGACGATAAGAGAATTTCTAATCTGGCTTAGTGAAGAATGCTTCAAACCTAAGTACGGCGTCGATATCTTCGGGCGTTGTCTGGTTGAGAAGTTGCGAGGATCATATCATGACAACATCATCTTCTCCGATAGTGGGTTCTACGACGAATTTAGATCAGTTGCTTACGCAAATTATCGAGGACGGAACCTTGTCCTTGAAGTACATCGTCCGGGATATGATTTTAGAAAAGATTCACGGTCCTACTGGTGGGAGCCTAACGCAAATGATGCGAAGCGCCTTGCTCAACGGGGTATCATACACAACGATACAACACTTAAGGCTCTCAGAGCACAGGCTTCACGGAAAATCTGCAAAGAGATGGGGATAGAGTGGATTGAAGAATGGACACCATTGGAATGATCAACGATGCTAAAGCTCTCAACGAAGAACTTAAAGCACGCATCACCACCACGGGACTTAAAGGTGATGTATACTCCTCTGGATCAATTAATTCAGAGATTATCATCATCGCAGAAGCTCCAGGTGAAACAGAAGTTAAACTTGGACTACCACTTGTCGGTGGGAGTGGTAAATACCTCTGGGACTCTTTGGGTAAGATTGGAATTAAACGACCCCAATGCTACATTACCAATGTCATCAAGCGACAACTCGTCACAAGTTCCCAAGGCAAAGTCAAAAGCAGGATCGGCAAGCAAGAAGCAGACCACTGGAAATCTCTCTTACGATATGAACTTGATCAACTTACAAATCCAAGATACATCGTATGCTTTGGCAACTACGCTCTTGAAGCTCTCACTGGCCACTCAGGAATTAAGAAATATCGAGGCTCAGTTTTTGAAGTTGAGAATATCTTTAAGGGATATCAAGGGAAGTCTTGGATCATAACAACCTACAACCCAGCGAACATTTATCATGATCCAAAGATCGAACTCCATTTCAAGTTTGACATCGGAAAAGTTGATCGTTGTGTCAGAGGATTGTATAAACCACACGATATCCTTGCTCACATTAATCCAACATTCAATAGAGCAGTTGACTTCCTCAGACAACTTGACGAAGCAAGTCTACCAATCTCGTTTGATATCGAAGTCATCGGCAATCAAACGGCATGTATCGGATTTGCAAACAGTGCTCACGAAGGAATGTGTATTAACTTCAGAGGACTTGAACATAGTGTATATTCAGTAGAAGAAGAAACTAAACTCAGAACAATCATTGCACGGCTATTACAGCGCAATAAGCTGATTGCACAAAATGGCTCATTTGATGCGTACTGGCTCGGGTATCATGATCGTATCAGAGTGCCAAGTGTGTGGTTCGATACCATGCTTGCACATCATGCGCTCTATCCAACGTTTCCACATAATCTTGGGTTCCTTACCACCCAATACACCAATCATCCATTCTATAAAGATGAGAAGGATGAGTGGCGGCATGTGGGAGATATCGATAAATTCTGGGAATATAATGTCAAAGATGCTTGTCTAACTAGAGCAGTCCAACAAAAACTCCATGGAGAATTGCAAGCACAATTGATGGATAAGTTCTTCTTTGAACACGTCATGAGATTGCAGCCTCATCTAGTCAACATGACGTTGATTGGAGTGAAGGCAGACGTAAAGCTCAAAGACAAGATCGCAGAAGAACTAGCCGTGGAGCTAGACAAACTCAAGGCCAACTTCTACAAGAAGGTTCAAGAAGCTACAAATGACCACACATACGAGCCAAATCCAAACTCTCCAGCCCAACTCCGCGACCTGTACTTTAACAAACTTAAACTCGTCGGTCGGGGGACTAGCGTTGATAAGGAGAACAGGGATCGATTTCTGGCGAACCCCAACACCTCAGCAGTCGCCAAAGAAGTCATCGTGGCACAAGGATCTTACACTAAAGAGCATAAGTTTCACTCAACTTACGCAACGATGGCAGTGCATCCTGATGGTCAAGTGCGGAGTGAATACAAGCAATCAGGCGTTCAGTTTGCCCCTGGACGTTTGTCTTCTGCAAGTACGCTTGATGGATACGGCACGAACCTACAAAACCAACCTGATCGCGCTAAGAAGTTTTTCATCTGCGAACCGGGTTGGTGCTTTGTCTATTTTGATTTGTCACAGGCAGAAGCACGAGTTGTGGCTCTCGCATGGGGAGTTAAAGGACTACAAGAGAACTTCGATCGTGCGAGAATTGAACATGGTTTTGACGTGCATAGAGCAAACGCCTCACGTATCTTCATGCTTCCACTTGAGCAAATTCCTCTGAAAGATTTCGACGAGAACCACAACTATACGATGCGATATCTAGGCAAACGTTGTGTTCATGGTCTCAATTATCGGATGATGGCACCGAGACTAGCTGAGACATGCAACATTCCACTATTACAAGCCATCAGAGCGCATAGATTATATCATCATGCTTTCCCTGAAGTTAGTGCTGCGTGGCTTGAAATTACTAAAAAAGTGCAAAAAGAAAAAGAGCTATACAATCCTTTTGGAAGAAAATGGAAACTACTTCAACGTTATTCAGACGAAGCGCTTGAAAGCATCGTGGCCTTCTATCCTCAATCAACTATCGGAGATAAAGTCTCCCAATGCATCTATCTATGTCATGAAGATGCAGAATGGCCGACTGGAAATGCATACATGTGTCTCAATGTCCACGATGCACTCATCGCCAAATGTAAGATGGAGTATAGAGAGGTCGTTGGAAGAATAATGAAGAAGCACGCAGAAGCGCCTATTCCGATCATCGATCTAAAAGGTGTTCAGCATATGCTTAGCATTCCAGCGGAGCTAGCATACAGTGCACCTGACGCAGAAGGTATTCATCGTTGGTCAACCTTGGAGAAGGTGAAATGAAATTCGAGCTATTCAATGAGGATTGCAGTCCTGCTGATCCAGAAGTTTTGCATAACGCCATGATGGAGTGGACAGGATACAGAGCAGCATATCAAGCAATGATGATGACTGCTGCTGAAGTAAAACTTCCAGAGAGCAAGCAAAAAGAAATCAAGAGTGTAATGGCGCACCATTATACAGCTTTTGTAGGTATGCTATTTGCGACTAATGAGAATTTAGCAAAGCACAACTTCACACCATACTTCACCATGTGTGGTATCATGGGTATTGTGATGGAGTTGATGTTCTCAGCGATGATAGCTGAGAGGAAGAGTTATGGTGAAGATACATCTGGCGGTGTTATGCAAGAAGAATTCGCTCAGACATGTTATGCGCATATGATGAATGTACAGAATGCAATTGCCGAGCAAGTCAACAATGGTACATTCAAGCTAAGAGTGTATGCTCAGATGGAGGCTAAGACAAATGCACCAACTACCACAACGAGACAGTGATGTTTGGAGCACCGATGCGATTATGGCCTAACGTAAAGGCTCGAACTGGTCTAGTCCTCTCTCCAATCGGATTTGATCAAGTCGAACCTTTCGTCCTAGACCAAGAGAGAGTTGATGCTCAAATAACTGTATCTGAGATAGAGCAGCAGCTTGATAATCGTTCAGACGAGAGTTTAGCTCATTCAACAATTGACGCTGTGTCTTGGGAGAATACTTTACGCTACTTTCAATCGAAACTACCTGATCCTGAATAGCTTTCATTGGAGCCATGAAAGCTTTGTCTAGTTGTCTATTCAATATCGATGCCTGCTGAGCAATCTGTATCATAACAGGATCAGTGGGCATCGATTGCTGTGCTCCCATTAGCGGTGCACCTGGACGTGACTTACTTCCAGACATACCAGCCCGCTGTATTTCATTATATGCTTCAGTCAAGTTGCGAATGCCTGTCCGCTTTTCATAAAGGACTGTGCTCTCAACTCCATAAGGACTGAGCTTTGGAGACTGCGACCAGAGCAATCCATTGAACATCTTCGCTCCGTCCTTAAGACGCATACCTTCCCTTTGTGCAACATCTTGTGCGGCTTCTGATATTGGAGCGCCCGCATCAGAAGTACGTGAGAACGTTCGTAGGCTTTCTGCAACTTGATCTCCAAAAGCTCCGAATATAGCTCGATTGATTTCGTCGAAGCGACGGTCAAGCTGTATTCCAAAGATTTGATCATTGACATAACGTGATGTACGTTCGTCATCGAAACCAGAAAGACGATGTTCAACAGGCTTACGCCACGGCGCTTTGAATGGAGAGATTTCGCCAGGGATATAGCCTTGAAAAGCTGTATATACTTCAGCAGGAAGAGGCATCTGTAGACCAATGCTCATAGAGCCAGCTTCTTTCATAGCTTCTCTAAAGCGTGGCCATGCAATCTCTTGCATTCGCATCTTAACGATATCATTGTGTGGTTGAAAGATCGATCCATCGAATAAGCCGAATGCAGCACCAATCATCGTACCAATAGCAACCTTAAATGGACGATAGAATGGATCCATTGGATATTCTATACCTTGCTCGGGAGGCAAACCTCTAATACCAAAATACAAATTCTGTGCTTGCTGTTGAGCAGTGCGTCTGTTATACTGATAATCGATATACTCTGGTCCAAGTGATACATTCCATCCCGCCTCCATCATTGCTGGAATGCCAACACCAATAGCTGTACCACTAACAGCAGCGATAGGATTTTTCTTTACCATACGAGCGAAGTCTGCCATCGCTTGAATGGTGACATTAGAATAAGGGATAGCTGTATTAAGCATATGCAATGTACTGGATAAGCCTTTGCCTACAGGAGTTTCAAAAGCCGAAGGCGCCAAAGCCCTTTTGCCAGGATCAGCAGCATATTCACGCCCGAACTTCGTCAACTCATCTGGTGTCAATCGCTTCATATTATTGCGGACCATAGCGCTGATAGGCGAAGCACTAACGATATTATGCGCTTGATCCAAGACATGTAGCACAGATTTAAGTGCATCACCTGTTGCACCTAGTGCTGATTTCTGCTGCACAACATTCTTCATAAAATTATTGTAATCGCTAGCATCAGTCAATGGCGCAGAATGAGAGATGCCAAGATCACTCATCTTGAAGCGTACGCTATCTTCCCAAATCTGTTTGCTGGTATCAGTTACAAGACGAGCGAAGCCAGGACCAAGCATCTTGGATAACGCACCATTCTGTATAAGGCTGCGCTCCATACTATTGTGAACACCATGAGCGATAGCTGCCAAACTGTCAGAGACAATAGCTTGTGGAATGTCTAATACATTACTTAGATCAGGAATACCTTTAGGGAAGAACAACTTATCGTTGCTCACATATCTCAGAATGCGATCAAATGGACCACCAACAACTTCATTAGGCTTCTTGACAGCACCAAAGAATGCAGTCATGGCAGCACTCTTAGGAGCAAATACACTATTAACTAGTGTGCCTGGACCAGTCTGCCAGAATTGTTGCCAAGTGCGTAGTTTATCCATCAGCCACATAGCTTGATTGATGGCATAAGGACTTTCTTGTTTAAGTGCAGCCTTCACCAATGGATCAGTGATGAAATCAACGTGCTGCTTACCTTTGTCATCACGCCATACAACCACATCATTGGCATTGTATTCGTTAGTCTTGCCGTCTTTATAGCGCACCTTGATATTATTAGTCTTAGGATCAACGTCAGCTTGGATATCAGTAGCACGACGCTCAATCAAGCTCTTGGCCAGTGGATCACCTTGATTGCGGGCGTTCCACATATATTGCATCCAATACTTACGTGTTTGATCCTTCATCGCCTGACTGATCACAGTCTGAATATATTGTGCACGTTGCGCTATAGGATCACCCATGTCATCCATGCGACCAGAATTAGCATCCTTAGTTCGTTGCCATAGATTGGTGCCGTAATCACGTTCTGTAGGTGAATAATTGATGTTTGTTTTCTTGAAGCTCTCAACATCACCTTTAGAACGAAGACCTAAATTCTCAATATACTTAGTTAATGTAGTATAATCACCACGCAGAACTTTCTCCATCGCAACTAGCTCTGGAACCTGTCTCGCTGCTTCAATTTCTTTGAACAAATCAACAGTTTTTATACCTTTACCTTGTGCAAAGCCAGCAAGATTGACTGCAATAGCTTCATCAGTGTTACCATTAGCTGTGCTACGGACAATACCACGCAACCTATTCCAATCGTAATCCCATTCACCAGTGGTTGGGTTCTTGATCCGCAGATAGCGATCCAATTGAGGATACAATTTAATGAGATTATCTACACGATTGTCTAGCTCGGTAGTAAAATTCATCAAATTATTGAATTGTTGCTTAGCAGGATCAGGCAAAGCATTATACTTATCTACAATAACTCTATGTGGTGTAATCTCAAGCGGCCTTACAGGGCCAATCTGCGATACCGAAGCGTCCGGTAGTCTACCACTATCAAAGTTGTGTTCGACGGCCGTTGAGATTGATCCATCAACTCCATGTCTTGACGAAAAGGCATCAAAGTGCTTGGCCGTTGATGGATCAATTTGGTCCAACACTCCTCTGAGCGGAGCAAGTCTGTCAGAAAGCACGGTGTCAACAACAGTGGTAGGTTTGAGGGCATCACTAACTCCTTTCATTCCCCTACGGAGTAGTAATGCCCCAACCGTGGCACCTCCAACTCCTGCTGCAACAGCGGCATTGTCTCGCCAATCTTCGAATGGGAGAAATCCAGCCTGTACAACTTTCCTATCTTTAATATCTTTTGCTCCTTGATACGCCGCAACAGTCTTCTCGTTTGTTTGCGCCACCGCTTGTTCAACTTTAGGGCTGTCATCTAGGATAGCCTCCAAGCCAGCAGTTATACCAGCACCAACAACAGCATTCGTAGCGTATCCAGCCTTAGTAGGAGTGAAGGTAACAGGCGTTAGAAATTCAAGAGCTTTAGCTGAGCCTTTGGTAACAGCATCAACAAGCTTAATGCCTGTCTCCATCTGTTTACCTAGCTGCCCAATCTTAACAACTGCTGCTTCTGGAGCAGGAACTAGCCCTCCTGCAATGCGTGCAAGTGAGCCAGCCAATTGCGCGCCACTTCTGAGAGGATCACTATCGATGTTTTGGATTGGTTTAAGTATCTGCAAATCAACGGGTTCTCCAGCAACACGCTCACCCATCGCAGTCCCAACGGTGTTGATCTTATTTGTGATATCCAACGCATCTTCCGCACCGGGTAGCTGTGGCTTACCATAGTCTTTTGAACCAGCGATAATCTCATCGAATGTCCTCGGTCTAGCTGCATTAACTCCTGCATTAGCCAACGTATAAAGTGCAGTAGGTGCTGACAGGATATCAGTACTAGTCTGTGCCATCTGGCCAGAAATGATATCTGAAGCACGCTTAATATCTTGTCCAGTTTCAGGCGCACCAACGATCTTCGCCAACTCAGATGCTTTAAGCCCGAGTGCACCAAGAGGATCGGGATTTAAGCCTGGAAGTGGCGGTAAGTTTTTCCTAGACCAATTAAGTGTATCACCTAGGAATGCACCTACATCACGAAGCTGTTGTAGAGGATCAGCCATTAGTCGCGACTTTCACGATCAGACATTGAGACTTTGTATTGTTTGCGCACGCTCTCTGGATATTCAGATTGATTGCGTTCAGTAAGGCGTTTAGCAATACCTCTATTTTTCTCAAGAATATCTTCTGAAACTGTTGCACCCTTCTTGCCAGTAGTACGTACTTCTGTACCTAATGGAGTAGTTACATAAGTAGTATCAACACTAGGCCCTTTACCAGCACCAGCATTAGCAGCCTCAGATTGTAGCTTAGCAATGATTGCTCGCTTGTGATCAGTCGTCAAGCCAGCAACACCACCAGCTTTATTAGGATCACTGACAAGCATACTAAAAGCTTTGAGTGCATCAAGTGGAATGCCCAACTTATCTGATGCCTCAACACCTTGCGTCATGATGGTTTTGTCTAAATCTTTCTGGATGTCAGCTTGCTCAAGAATAGCATTGAGAGCATTAGCTGTCTTCAAGCTATCCAGATAAGCTGCTTGACCTTCCTGCCTCTTACTTTGCTGGTTCTGCAACATAGCATAAGCAGGACCGGACAACATCGGATCACCGCCAAGAACACCTTTAGCGTAAATCTGCTCCAATGCATCTGGACTGAAAATCTGTGTCGCAGCAGGTGCGATAACTCTTCCAGGCATTAGAATGTCCTCTGTCCAGTGGTTTCGGGACCAACATTACCTGTCTGATTTCTTAGCCTCAAGAAATTTTCAACAGCAGCACCAATGCCACCTGCCATAGCACCATAATCGAACTGATTTTTACGATTGTTATTGAGCGCACCACTGATTGCATCGAAGCCACGACCCATCATCGTTGATGCATCACCAGCACCCTTGCCAATCGCACCACTAGCTCCAGCAAGGGCATATGGTCCAGTAGTCATGCTACGAGAGAGCAGCCCGCTTGAAGTGCTGTCAACATTAGTCGGTTGGAATGGAGCATCCTCAACATTGGCAGCACGTGTGCCCATCAAATTGTATGCATTCAATAGCGCTCCACGCACGCCTTCGTTGTTCTCACGTGCAGCCGTTGGAGCATCCATCCTCGCACGAGCAAGCGCGGTGCGTACACCGCCAGTAGTGAGTTTGTCGATGTCATCTGCAATGTTGGAAGTAGTACCACTTCTAAGTGATTGCAGGCCAATCGCATTCTTCGCTTCATTGCCACGCTCCTGAATATCAGAAAGCATAACATCAGCTATTCGCGACTGCATTTGATCAGGTGTAACCTCTCCTTCTTTATTCATCAACTGGCGCATGTATGCATTAGCCAATGAGCCTTCACCAACACGGGCTAGCTCGTTAGCTTCTTTACCTCTACGTGTACGTGCTGCATCAGGCCCAAGACGTGCAGCCTCCTCAGCATCTGAGCGTGCGAGTAGGCCGCGTGTTCTTTCAGTAGGCTCACTAACCCAGCCAACGCCTGGAATGTAACGTGTCCTATTACCGCGTGCATCTTGGCTACCAGCAGTAGCCATCTCTTGCTGCTTATCAGCAATATCCTTCTGCATCTCAAACTGTTCTCTCGCCAACTGCATCTGGCGATTGAACTGACTTTGAGCCATAGCCATGTTAGCTGAGTTTTGCTGTCCACCCATAATACCGGATAGAGCACTACCAGCTAGCGCAGCAAATGCAGGGATGGCAGCAACCATCCCAATCCGTACTTTTGGTTGTTTGAAGTTAGGTTTGTACATATCAGAATACTCCTGACGAGCCTACACCTCGATCAGTATTAGTCTTCCGTTTGTTCAATACTGATTGCACGAAATCATTGGGTTCGGTGCCACTAGTTGGGCCACCAACTTTTGCACCTTTACCCAAGATTGCACCAACATCAAATAGCTGAGTACCACCAACTGCACCGCGAATGTCGCCTTCAAGTGAAGTCTGCTGACGAGTGCGAGTAGTACCAAGATCAGTTGTGAATGGATTAATATCAAAGTCTTGATCACCTAGGTTCCAACCGCCAGCCGCTGTATTAGCACGATTAGCGATACCAGTCAACTCATCACGGTAGCGGCCGAGTACTGTATCTCCCAACCCTGTTAATGTCGTGCGACCAGTACCACGTGAGCGATCTAGTTCACCAATTGCAGCGTTGTAGCCGACATCGTTAAGATCGCCACGAGAACGAGCACGATCAATTGTACTGCGAGCATCACCAAACTGACCTTCAAGGATACTATCCAAGATAGCATCATCAGAAGTATCACTAACAGCAGTACGCTCAAAACCTGGAGCGAATGAACTGCGAACAGCACGAGTATTATTGTCACGTGTAGCGCTCTGCTGGTTATTCAACACACGATCAACAAATGAAGGATCAAAAAAGCTGCCTGGATTAGTATCAAGATCAGGAATAGTTGTAGCGATGCGAGAGATTTCACTCTCTAGTCCAGGCATGAACTTGCTTTCATCAAGATTACGCGATTGCAAAGCAGTACGCGCAGTACCACGAGCACCAGCAAGAGCAGTATCGCGAGCACTTGTAAAACGTTCACGTGCTTCACGCTCACGCTGCTGTGTCTGCAACTGCTGTTGTCGAGCGATAGCTTCTGGAGAAGAAACAGCAGCATTAGGATCAGTCGTAAGTGTTTCCATCTCACGTTGACGTGTTTGCTCAGCAAGCTGTCTCTGACGTTCAGCTTCAGCAATACGCATCTGTTCTAGCTGAACAGAGTTGTCACGTGGCGTCTTCCCTTTATAGAACATCTGATAGCCAGGGAGATGCGCGAAACCGCCATCCTGTGTGAAATTGATCAAGCTACGCATCATAGGCTCCTAGCGTGTAGATACCCTACAAATGGAATACTCAACTTCTCATACATACGTGAAACAGTACCAGCATCGATACCAGCGAGGATACCAAGTGTGGCGATTTTTACATCATTCTCTTTGGCCCACTCAAAGTATCCATGTATCAACTTGAGTACGTCTTTGCCTACACGACCACGATATTCTTTATCTACAAACAACGAGAAATCCTCTGACATTCTATCACATGAGAAGATGGGCATGCACCAATGACAAAACATACCACCAACTACTTGCTCATCTTTCTCAATTACTCTGAGATAATATCGATTAGGATCTTTCAACGCCTCTTGCATGAAGAAAACCAACATCTCAGCACTAAACTTTAGCTTACTATAAAATGGGCTTTCCTTCATCATCTTTTCTGTCAAGATACAGAGCCGATCGAAGTCGTTTGGGGTCACGCTTCTTACTGTCATCTGTAAATCCCAAGACAGCGTTGCTCAATGGCAACATTGTTAGCAGCAATCTTCTGTTTCGTCTCTCGTCCCAATGCACCGCGCTCTTCCATAGTCGGATAAACAGGCGTGACACTAACACACAACGTATCATTAGCGCTTTGGAGGCTGCAAGAGGTCGTCCAACTCATTGTCAGTAGCACCATCAACACGACTATCGATCTTTTTGCGATCACGGGCAGCATTGATTACCTCCTGCTGCTGTCTCTGTCTCTCCTCGTCCTTGGCGTCGCTGCGGATTTTAGCACGAATACCAAAAGCCGCAGCTATAGCAGCAAGAGCGATACCAATGTAGAGGTATATCTTATTGAGCATTCTTACGATCCAACACAAGACGCCAGATAGCAATACCACCGCCAATCAGAGCCAGCGCTAGGAAGATATAGCCAACGTATCCAGGGATGCCAGCACTCTGCGCAACCTGCGGAAGTACGTCATTGATGATTTGCTTCACACCATCACTATTAGCTACGGTACCAGCAACACTAGCAGCAGTTGCACCAACAACAGCCTTAGCTGTAGTACTCTTAGTGATTGGTTTGAGCTTAGCAACACCATGTGCCAAGTCCCATCCCCAACCGATATCCTCATCGCTGTAAATACAACGTGCGCACTCAACGAACGTCATAGCTTTGGCGATGCGGATTGCTTGGCTACGATCATTAAGGTGCAACTGCACATCAAGTCCTACTGCTGCACGTGCAGCTACACTCCTCATGTATGCATCAGGATCATTCCCATGACCAACAGCACTAGCAGGTGCCCAAGCATTAATAAGCTTGCGAAGTGTGAGGCTTCCCCACTTACGCTGCTTTGAATTCCAATCTACAAACGCTGCACGATAGCCCCACACCCATCCAGGAATGCCATCTTTTTCACCAAACACACAATAGCCACCAGCAGCATTAGAGAAGTTACCAACTTTACCCTGCCAAGCATCATTACCCATGATGTTTAGTGGATTGTTGCAAAGTTCACCAAGCTGCCTAGAGATGGGTAGAACGTCTACGTTCAATTTACCTTTCATGATGCACCTATTTCCTTGGGGTCGTAGTGCTTTCTCTTGTTGTATATTGTTCCAACTGCTTACTAAGCTGAGCAATCAACAAATTAGCTACTTTCTGCTCTCCAGTCATGATCGCTAACTTATCTTTAATATCATCATACTTGCGATCAGTCTTATCTCTTTCACTCTCAAGTTTGCTGATGCGTTCTTCTAAACTGCTCATTCGCTGTGTTGTCACACCATATGACAAACCAACAGCCGCTATCATGGCGCCTATGGAGATAAGATTTCCTAATGAAATCTCATTCTTCATGATGGTCATGACGATCTCCTAAATAACGCCTTGCATCAATCCATGTAGTGTAACGGCTTCGGTTCCTGCACCAACATTTGTGAAGATCAGCAAATACAACCTAGCTTGCCCATTCACGATTGTTGTTGTACCTGTCAGTGTAACACCTGTGTTATTAGCGAGTGTGAGAACACCTGTATTCAAGTTCTGGATCAGCAGCAGATGGGCGCTATTAGTTTTTAAACGCCCAACAGCAGCTACAAGAGCAGCGGCAGTAGGCATTGTATCTGTCTGCGTACCGCCACCGAAACGAACGATGACAGTATTCAACATTTGTGCAGCAGACAAAGATACGTTTCCAGCATTGTTGATAGCAGTTTCTGGTTCTGTTGCCCATACACGACCGTCAACAGTCATTTGTGTAGTTATATCTGTACTAACTGCATCTATGACAAGTTTGTCTGCTGGAGCAGTAGAGCCATCAGGTGTAACTAAGATCGAAACTCTACCAGGCATATCATTGTTGCTTGGAGTTGCTGAAACATCAAAGCGAATGATTGCTGCTGTTTCGTAATCTGTTCCATCATGGCCTTTAGCAGTGATATCACCTAATATATCACCACTTTGCACAACAGTTAACCCTGCACGAGCTTTTCTAAAATCAATGCTACCGCCTTCACCATTGCTAACGTTTTCAAATATGCGAATTGGATGATTACTTTCAATTGAGTATTCGACTGTTTCACCAAGAGAATTCAGCCATTCAATCTTGTGAAAAGCACCACCAACAGCGAAAGCGTCAGTAGTTAGTCCTGACTTGTTATTGTTTTTGATAACAGCATTTGTGGTGCCAGCACCAAGACTGAACGGTGTAGCCAAATTCTCCAGATTAACTCCCATTAAGATGATTTCAGACGTCGTACCAGTAGCTACCAAGCCAATAGGAGACGCAACACCTGTATTACCAGCAATAGAACCACCTTCAACGCGAACACTATTACAATCGTTATAAGAATAAGCCGACCAAGTTGGTGATGTTGATCCGTTGTGACGTTGCATATCACATGTGTCGCAAAAGAAATGATCAACTTTGTCTAGATTTATAGCACAGAACCACGCAGCGATATGTGTGTGTGAGAATGTAATCGCTTCGCCACGATAGATGCCAGCAAAACCACCAACTGGAGTAGTGCTAGGAATGTGCAAACCATTGGTGCAGCCAACGAAGGATGATTTGGTTACATTCAAGCCCTCGATATACGCCGAACCAAGAATTGCGGCAGCACCATAATTCCAATTACAATTATGAATGCGCAATTCAAGAGAAGCAGAAGCGGGATCACCAACAATCTCAACGAAACCAGTAGCACCTGAATTACCAAGATCAGGATAAGAACTGCCACTGATATTCTCTAGCACAGGGTTCCAAACATTCTCTAATCTAAACGCGCGCTCCCAAGTGCGAGGCCATGGAGCTACGTTAGAGCTAAGATCAGAACGAAACTCAAGATCAAATGCGATGAATTGTTTATAGGGCCATGATGGGATTGATGGGAACACAACATCGACGCCAAGAGATGTTGGGCCGGTTACATCATTTGCATGGATAGTCATACCACCAAGGATACACGTATCTGTGGCAGCACCCTCCATCTCGATTACTGTACCAATGTGATTGGCTAGCAACAACGTACCGCCAACACCAGCACCAAGGATAACACGAGTACCAATCGGCGATATCAATGTCCCATTGACAACGTATCGACCATATGGAAATAAAACCACATGATGTGCAGCTAACGCATTATTGATGTATGGTGTTAGATCAGTTGTAGCTACACTATCACGAATAGCTTGATGCAAATCTGTAAAGCCAGGAGCGCTGAGCGGGATGAAATCCATCACACTTACTACATCGCGCATCTTATCTTGCATCTGTCGCGCAATAGCACCAGTACCAGTCTGTAGAAATGACACCAGATTATCTACTAGTACCTGCCATTTACCAGCAGCTAGATCGACTTCAAAATCACTGCTAGATAAATGCTGAACAAGACAAATCACGTAGCGAGTACGATCACCATCTATCTTCAACACAAATTCATTTGGATTGTAAAGTGTGTTAGGTGTCCATATACCACGGAACTTCAACACCTGACTATAGGGCGCCCATCGTGTAGGAAATAACACACGTTCTTCAGCAAATGTAACAGTACCAGCAGAACTTACATGAGGCATAAGTGATTGAAATAGCAAACCGAGATCAGGGTCGATGACAACATCACCAGCCTGATACTCGGTTGCATTCTTCCAAACACCTTTAATACCTCCAATGACAAACAAATTCCCCAACACAGCATCAAGCACTGTGAAGTTGTCATTCACCTTATCTTGCCACTGACGAGTGTCGTAAGTCGTTCTCGTCAGTTTATAATTAGGAGTGAATGTATCAGTCATTAGAGATTACTTCCTTAATTAAGCGCTATCGACTTCAGCGCCCACAAACTGAGCACTCATCGCGCCAAGCGCAGCAGTGACGATTTCATACTGAATAAGATCACCAGCACTAACCATATAAGTCACACCACTAGGTGCAACAGTCAGTGCAGCAGTTTGACCACTAGGTGCAGTCGCACCTGGAGCAGCCATCAAAATGTTATCGCTTCCAATACTAAACACAAAATGACCACCTGTCATAGCACCTGTTGATGCGATGAGTGCGCCATTCACAAAGAAATTAATCACACTATTCGCGCCAGCAGTAGCACGAAACATGATCTTACCCTTAGCACCTTTACCGGTTGGGCAAGTATAGATAGTGTGAGTACCAACAGTTACGTTGGATTGTTCACCGAGAACACCAACTTTATCAGCCATGATCATAGCTCCTTAAAGATGCGTGTATCATTGATCATCTTCCTTGCAAGACTAGTCTGCGTCTGCAACGCTTCAATCTCAGTCTTGATTGCCAAGAAGTTATCACGAAAATCTGCTTTACGTGGTTTCACGTTATCAGCAGGAATAGTAGGATCAACGTTACTTGCCATCACGCACCCCTACGGATAGAGCCAACTTGATAACTAAGTGTCACAGCAATCATCTTCAAAGGCTCACGAGCTTCACCATCGATGCGCAGCTTCATGAGTTTGAATTTAGCTGGCCACTTCCACAAACGAGTTTCAGCGGTATTGCGACCACCACCATAAGGTGAATTACCAAACAACTGTTTGCCAAAACCAGGAGCTTCACGACCAATGAACTGTGTAGTTAGCTGAGGACTTAGCTCTAAATATTCACCCTCATCCCAACCCGTGCCATCATCAAATGTTGTATCATCACTCCAAAGCTGTCCAACACTAAGAGGATTTTCATAGAAATAATCAACAAACATCTTCATGTCAAATTGGGCTGTACCCTCAGTATCAATAGCAATGTATTTAGTGATCTTCTTGTTCTCACGTTTCTTCATGTATGACCAAGGAAACTCACGAGTGAATTTGATTGGTAGACCACTAGCGGCAAAATCAGAGATAGGAGTAAATCCTGTTTGATCATCCCAAGTAGTGTCATCACTCCACGTTTCTTGATCACCACGAAAATCGACGTTGATAGCGTTAACACCACTACGGCCCATCAAGTAAATCTGTTTGCCTAGACCAAAGAAGATATTACCTTCAGCACTACGACACGCATATCGCCAATTCCATCCGCGCAATCTAGCCCAAGTCTCTACCCTCTTAGGCTTAGTTTGATCTACCTTCATGAAGCAATAACGTTCGTATGCTGCTTCGTCATTATCATCACGAGGAACAAACAGCATGAATGCTTTTTCATTAGTATCGAATACTGTAAACACACGCTGACGTAGATTAATAGTCGACAATTCACGAATAGCGTTCTGTATGTCTTCAGAAATAACTTGGCTTTCGTATTCAGGTGTCAATGTTTTACTGAAGACGGTACGTGCAACACTCTGCACACCAACAATATCACAGAACAGAACATCATCACCAAGGTTCTGAATAACACGATGACTAAACGCACCATAGTTATCGATCGCATCGTCAATCGTGACAACAAGTGCGGTCGGTGGTGATTGATCATTCAATGCAATAGCAACAGGTACAATGCATTGTTCAAACATCACCAGCAACGTGTCACGATAAGAGATCATTGCAGTTACGGTCTTATCACCACGCGAGACACGTGAACCAAGATCAACACTAGTTCCGATGTTAGGTGCTGGATCGCCTTGGAATGTGCCAGGACTGCGAGTATGAGAAATATGGATAACGCTGCCAACAGCCACAACATGCCAATCACCATGTTTCGCAGCAACAAGACCAATGGGTACATTGAGATTAACTCCTGTACCTGCATCAACCAAGTAATCAGTCTGCAAAGTTGGAGTAATCCTAATTGGTTTGTTTACACCATTATGAATGTGTAGATTACCATTCATCTCAACGAAACTGACAACAGCAGTATTTGCCCACGGTGGATCAGAAACTTTAGGCCAGATTTTGGCGCTAGAACCAGTGCCGTCAGAAGCATAAACTGAGCCATCATCTGCAACTGAGATAATATAAGCAAAGAAGAAGTAACCGTCTACAAAATCTCCAGTAGCAATAGCTTCTAACTCAGCAAACAATTCAGTGCCTTGACGTACTTCCCAGACACCGCGAGTACCATAGAAACCATTATCTTCAATGACTGAATACTTACTATCGATATTCAATTCACTTTCAGACGTGTTCCATCCACCGGAGAAATCTTTCACCGTAGCAGTTTGTAGTGGTGCAGCGGTTATAGGTGTCGGTGATCTACGCAAAGTACACCGTAGGATCAAACCAAGTGTAAGGTGTTGTCGTGCTACCAGGATTAATATCAGTCGGTAATTTAAGATTTTCTTTTCTAGCTTGCTTCATGCGATCTTCAAACTGTTGCTTGAATGACGCTTGCTCAGCTTGGTTAGCACCATCAGCATTGACTTCAATCATGCATGCATGAAGGATCATAGCTTCATCATCAAGCCACAACTCATCATCCATGTTCTTAGAAGTCCAATTCCGATTATGCTTCACCAAACAGTTGAGAGTGGCTACAGCAGTTTTAGGCCAACACGCAAACAAGTACTTGCCATCTACTGTCAACGGATCATCGATTACACCAAGCAATTGCACCCATCTCGGCTGAGTACCGACATTCACATTGTTTGGATTGACGGTAGTTGGCAAGATCGTCAGACGAATATCTGAGTTGGCAGGGTACACGAATTTCAAGTCTTGTGGTTGAATGACATTTGGGAGAGGCTGTGTTACTTTGCCAGTTACACCATCAAGTGTACGTGTGTACCATTGCAGTAGATGTGGCCAATCATTGTCAGAGCGAATGAACTTGAATGCACTATTTAGCCGACGAACGATTAATTCTTCTGCATACACTTGTGTAGCAGTGCCAGGCACTTCGCTCAGCCGGATGATTGTTTCTTGAACAGCTTCGCCAAGTGTCATCATATAATCACCTTAACATGAAGTGAGTGTAGCAGACCCCTTACCACACCCACTTCATGCCTCACAGAATGCTTTCACACAGCTTAGCAGTTACCATTAACCACCAAACTGAGCCACCCCGTGAAGGTCTTCCCTATCCGGTTCATATACAAGCTGTAGCTTGCGTGTTCCATTAGGGATATCTGAGGCGTTGGGCGTCCAAGTGCCACGAACATCAGCATTGGTAGCAGTCGGTGCAGTACCGTCTGCAAGTCCAGCAACAAATGTTCCAGCACCAGTCGGAGGGCCTTCGTTAAGCAATGCCATATACATGCCAGAGCCACGATAAGGCAATCCAAGCACATCACTCTGTCCAAGAGTGACAGCAACAGTATCAGCAGCAGCACCAATAGCGACTGAAATCACTCGCTTGAATGCTTTAGCACTAACAACAGGTGTTGCACCATTGAGTGCACCAGTCCACAACATTAACTGTCCAAGATAATCGTAACCAAGGATAGAAAATGTGCGTGTACCAGCACCGTCAGCAACAATGCTGAGCCCACGACCATAACGTGCAGGCTCAACACCACCGTTGGCGATAGCAACCGTGCTATTCAGAGTGAAAGTAGCAGCAACACCAGTGGTAAGAGCACCAGTGCTGAGATACCAAGTCGCACTCTTAGCGGCAAGTACACCGATGTTGAACTTGTATGGACCTTCAAGAACAACATCAGCAGCGTACTTAAGGTTTGGCACTCGATAGTTTACGCCAAACATGAAATTGTCAGGTTCGACGTGAGCCATCTTTAAGCCTCCTCTTTCTCACCAAGCAAATCAAGCTGGCCTTCGTTGGCCTTATGAAGTGCTGTGGTAGCAATCATTGCACGGAAATCAACGCGACCATCTGCGTCAACGGGGACTTCCTCACCACTGTCAAGGTCTACTAGACCTCCAGCAACATCGAACCCGAGTGACTTAAGATGATCTTCATCCGTCACACGGACACTATTGCCGTTCGGGAAACGCACCATGAAACCACCATGCGTTTCCGCTGTTTTCGATACGATATGACCACTCCCTTCGACTTTGCGCTTGATGACTTTACCTTCATCAGTCACAAAATCTTCATAGCGATATTCGACTTTACACTCTACTGCGCCGAATACACGAGAGGGATCAATCGGAGTAACGATGTACTTAGGTGCTAGCTTCATTAGCCAGTTGCCCCATTCCTGATAACCGCATGTGTACGATAAGCCTTCCACATACAGTAGTTGCCCTGCCAAACAACACGCGAACCATGCGCATCGACGTTCCACGGAGCGACGAGTTGCTTGGTTTTCATGTTGACGTGACGAAGAATGTGAAGCCGCATGTACTTGGAGTTAATCGCGTACATACGATTGACACCACAATCCTCATCATAGAGCATCGTAATACCGTTGTGTGATACACCGTTGAACCCAAGATCGAACATACGCTTACCGTTGTTCGTCTCGCTAAGGTTCAACACGATCTTATCACGCACAGCCTGACGATAGATGCGCATGATGTTTCGACCGCAGAGGAACAAGTCAGGCTTCTCCCCCTTCAAAGTCAAATCCATCAACACATCATCAAATGCTTCTTCAATGTTAGTGCTGTCGAGAGCACCACCAAACTGATAAGCACTCGTTCTCCACTGACTTTCGGTAGCACGATTAATACCGCCCAGAACGCCAGTAGTAGGATCGTCTGGGATCAGCGTCGCAACGCCAGTAGGATCAGTGCCAGCACCAGCACCATAGAGATAAGAAGAGAACTTCTCACGAATACTCTCTTCAAGAACCTCCATCTTAGCTTTCATAAGCTTGAAGATGGCAGCCTCTCCACGATTTTCGTCTTCTTCCTGATCAGAGATGATCACAGTACCAGCGACACGCGACCACGTATAACGTACCGTGGTAAATTCGTTGGTCTGAGCAGTAGGAAGAGAATTGTAGTACTGATAGGAAGTGACGTTCGGATTGCGTCCGACAGTCAGAGGATTGGTGATATTCGCGCCACCATCTTCCCATTCAACGCGATTAGTCGCGAAAGCCCAAGCCATGAATGCATTGGACTTAATCGCCGCAAGAATGAGCTTCTTGCGTGACTTATCGAGTAGCGAATGGATAACAGTGTCGAGAGTACCAGCAGCGAATGTGGTAATCACGATTTAGCTCCTGTTAGCGTAAACCTTGCTCGCGCATTACTTCGTCAAATATTCCCTCGAAACTATCATTCGTTCGAGGAGTTACTTGACGTACACGATTTGGAGCAGAGTTCCCTCCGCCAATCGGTGGCAACGCACGGCGGTTATTGCCGGTTGGAGCACGACCATCTGTCTGGCCGGTTCGATCTGCTGCGCTAACTTGATCAACAATTGGCTTAGACCAATCTAAGCCTTTCTCGTGACAGTAGCGAAGCAATAGAGTGTAAGCCTGATGCATACTCAACTGACCACCAGATGCATTCATAATCTCAGCAATTCCAGCTTCCTGAATTCTGCTATCTGGATAATCAGTAAAGAACTGATTAACTTCACGATCAACTTGCTGATTGAATTCCTGTGATTGTGAATGTGTTTCCCATTCTTTGAATACAGGTTCAAACCGTTCAAGCATCTTAGCGAATTTTTGCTCAACGGCATTGACAATGGCAGGGACATCAACAGCTTGTGAGCTACCAACGCCTTCTACATTTATACCCGCTTCCCTTGCCATCGTCAACAGAGAGTTGATCGTAGCTGCTTTATCCTTCTTCCAAGCAGCAGCAATCTGATGACCAGCCATAATATCAGCAGCAGTTAACCCGTTCTGCTGTGAGATGTTATGCGCTTTGTTGAATAACTCAATCTGTTGTTCAGCAGTCTGCAACTTAGCTAGCACATTCTTCATCGGCCCATGTGCTTGATTAAACACACGTGCCTCAGCGCCCGCCATTGCAATCGGTCTGCCCATGAAATCAACAACGTTGCCATTCTTATCCAAGAATGCGCCAGGAACGTTGCGAATTGGCTGACCAATAGCATTAGGCTGCTGTTGCTGTTGCTGCTGATTATCTCGTGGAGTAGGAGCGCCAGCACGTGTAGCAGCACTACCACGAGTTACCTGTTGCTGTTGTGTGCCAGGTTTTGGCTGCTGAATTGTTTTACCTTCATCAGCAATTAGATCATCAACAATCTGTTCAATAGACTGCTGCTGACCATCATTAACCTGTTGTTGATTTCCACCAACGCCATCATCTGTAACGTTAGTGTTATCATTTACCTGTGAATTGTCATTGGGGTCTTGCTGGGCCATTACCTTGTCCATTCATCCTGCGTTGTACTGTAGCACGTGCACGATCTTCTGGCACACCTTTAGCAACCATTGCCTGAACTATCTGTTCTTCTGCTCCCGTTCCTTGTTGTGTTGGTGCTCCCTCCGGTCCAGCCATCGGTTGTGGCTGTAGTTGTGACATGATGCTATCAATAAGTACTTCCCAATCTTCAGCAGTGATCACGATATCATCAAATGCTTTCTGCATCATCTTGAGCATAATGACAACAACGTAAGGTGAGCCGCTGGCAAATTGACCAAGTACTTGTCCCATCTCCATTGCTTCTTTTTTCTTTGCAGCGCTGGTAGGTTTCTGTGTAGAACCACCAATAACGCGATAAGATATCATCTTGTTATCAGTTAGTTGTTTGAATTGGTTCCAAGCTTGTGCAGTCTCCTGATCACCGCCAATAATACGCACAACTTCATCAACAGTCATAAACTTTAGACATAAGAAGATGATATCTGACAACACATCACCGATAAACTCTTCAATGCTATCGATCTTTTCATCTAGCTTCTGATTTATGAGCGAATTATAGACATCAATCGCCTTGTTTGTGGTGTTTGTCTTGAATTGTGCACCACGCATAACTTCATTAACACCGGCGATGCGATCAATAGCACTATATAGACCTTCTTTATTGAAGAATTCCTTAAATTGTAGTGCTGGGAATGGTGGTGCCATAAATAGATCAGCAACTTTAGCACCGTCTGGCAAATCAACGCCCAACGATTGATGAGTTACACTATCAAAGAAAGCATCTAGCTCAGTTGGATCTTTTACGATATTCTTATTATAGATGATCTTGAACTTCAAGAACTTCCTGATGCGATTGTTCTCATCGTTAATATCATTAATCCCATCCTGTTGGTCAAGATAGAAACTAACCTCACCACGGTTGCGTAGTTTATATGGGTGAGCATTGAATGTTAGCTTCTTAGCAGGAAAGAAACCCGGCAGATTATAAGGATCATTAAATACCCAGATTGGCCATGACCAATCTACATCATTGTACATGAATACTCGTCTAGTTGTCTTGTCCCAGACAAACCATACCTTTGTGTAGCATGAGCGATCGTAAGCCTCTTTGGAGTCAAAACCATAAGCAGCATGCTCTTTCTCTTGTTCCCACAAAGACATTGTATCAAAGCTATCATGCTCTGCATTCTTCCCATCGCCTTTGGGATCGAGAACGTTAGTCGGCTGATAGATCGAATAGTATTGACCATCTTCGCTCTTCTTGCCAAACTTAGCACGGATGTAGTTAGAAGGGATGAAGTCAGGATACATGATGTACTTGGCATCTGATAAATCTTCTTCGGATGCATCAGGATCGATAAGCATATCCTTTGGCATCTTGACACGCATCATTGGGCCAGGAGCAGAGAAGAAATCACTAGCTTCTTCAAGAGCCATTAGCTGGCCTTCTAGCTCTACAATCTCTTTTGTGTCTTTAGCTTTTGCAAGCTTCTCACCAATCTCATTAAGATCAGCGATCATCTGTTCAGAGCTATCTTCTTTGCGTGTATAACCATAAATAAGCCATGCTTCATTAGTGAGAAGTGTGCATGCAACACAGCGCTTCATCTTTGCACGTAGATTAAAGCCAGGAGCAATCTTCATTGCACACAATGCTTTAATCAATCTCTCACCAATACGAAGGATTGGTTCATCTTTCTCATTGTAGCCAGTGAATTCACCATTCGGGTTCTTAGCATAAAGTGCAGGAACCATTGCCATGATGTTAGCATAGACGATATTCTCTGTCTCTGAATGTATCTTCTGCCTACGCATGGCAACATCCATGTTGCCAGACATGCCCTGTCTATCTGTACGATGAAAGTACTGATCATTGTCGAAATAACGAAATGCTTGGTTCCAACGCTCTACTTCGTGAACCATCTTCTTATTGATTGCATCACGTCTAGCTTTCCACAATGAGCCATGTGACTTAGAGACAGGTATCTTGCTGTCACCAATCATCTTATAGCTAGGTTCATTTGTCGAAGGCTTTGCTGGCATAGCACTAGGATCGCCATTAGCAGCAGCAACTTCAACAATCTCTTGCTCTGTATTATTAAGATCGGTTGCCATCTTTATGCCATGTGTCTAACGTTGCGTTGTGGCGTATTCTCACGATCAATCTCACCCCATCCCATCAAGAACTTTGGTGTCTTGATAGTTGTTAGGTTACGCATCCCTACAATCTCTGGCTTCTTGCTCATCATGTATTTAAGAGTGTCCATAGCATGGTCATTCTTATCAACAGGCTCGTCTTCGTACTCACCTGTTGGTGATTTCTTCCAATAATAGTCTGTCACTTCATCAGTGAAGAAGCTGAGCTTATCTGATACAAATACACGTGGCGAACCCCATGCACCTGTAAATACGTTCCTTCTAGCATTGTCAATATGCATATAGCTATTGATCTTAGTAATGCCATTTATTTTATTGTTGTTGCCTCTATTCATCCGAATGCCACTGTCACGGAATAGCTCAGAGACAGCTTTACCTACAGTATCTTTGCCTGTTGTACTCTTCTTGAAGATTGATGGATCAGCACCATCGATGGCTCTATCAGGTGATATGCCCCAAGCTTTGCGTATCTCTTTTATTTCTTTAGCCGTTTTATCAACTGTGCGAGTTGGTTCATACAAGCCATCACACAAAATGACATTACCGTAAGGATCACTATAGCCCAACATGTAGCAACTTGGAGTACTGATGCCATAATCGAAACCTTCCAAGAATTCAGGATGATAGAATTCCTTGACACCTTCATGGAAGTATCTCTGTACATCTGCATGTCTTATTACATGAATGCCAAGATTGAAGTCAGGATAGATAAGACCTTCGTAAGCTTCCCACAAACCTTTAAGGAAGCGCAAACCCATCGCGCCCTTATGTGAAGCCTTCATAGTCTTAATGAAGCCATCAGATAGATTGCGTGCGTTTTCTTCTGTGTCACCGTTATGTAGATCGATCAATATCTTGCCATCTTCATCACGAAGCAAATCTTCGCTTATAATACCTGCCGTAAGATAAAGATGAAGAGGCTTAACAACTTTCCTGTACACCCAGTTTCTTGTCGGATTACATGCAAGAAGCAACCACTGAGGACCGATCCTAGGCATAGTAGGATCATTTCCACGATAAGCTGTGTTGCCGCGCAAACGACCAAACATATCCAGATAATCTTTATAAGTGATTTCTGGATCTTCGACTTGATCAATCGCAACGAAATCGTAGGTAGCTGACAGAACGTTAGAAGTAGTGTCACCACCACCTCCCTTACCTTCCTGTCTAATATAACCAAACGTTAACGTTGATCCATTCTTTAGTTTAAGAGTTGGATTGTCACGAGTTGGCAATCTCTCAATAGCGTCTTTAGGACACCACTTGAAGAATATCTTCTTGGTTGTTTCTTCTAGCTTTGTTCTTGTTGATCTTGCTAGAAGCCCGTGACAACCTGGATAATCTTTGAGAATACCTAGGATTTTGATAACAAGTGCAGTACTCTTTCCATTTGCATAACCTCCAGAGAATATCTGGACCTTGTTACGCGACATATAGAAATTGTACTGTGTGCTACCTTTCTCTAGGTTGTATCTTTCTACCACTAGTAACCTTTCTGCATCCTAGAGAATTGTGCTTCACGCAATGCAGCAACGTTACCACCTTTAGGTTTAGGCATGCCCGGATTAATCATTCCTGGTTTAGCCTTAGCTGTCTTCTTAGCTGCTGGAGCTTTCTTAGAACCTCTAGGTTTCATAGGGAATGGCATAACTTACCTCATTGATCCAATAGCAAATGCAAGATTAGCACCATTAGCCGATGAGATCGCTGCAATATGTGTATCTCCTGGCTGGAGTTGATGATATGTCTTAACATTAGGTCGCATCACTGATCCATTACCTACAGTTGCTACAACAGCAGCATCACCAAATGTGACATAAACAAGATCATCTGCGGCTAGTGTTCCTGTGGCACACAAGATTTCAACAACATTCACTCCCCACAATGTAGGAGGATTATTCCCACTAAGATCAATAATAGCTGTCTTAGGAAGAATTAGTCTAGCTGATGTGTTTGTTACAGCTAAAACTCCTGAGGCCATAGCCGAGAAGATGCTAGTCATTTCACACTCCATTCACTTTGATCTCGATACCTTCAACCGATCGTTTCTCTAGTTCTTCACCAGTCAAGATAACGATCTCTAGTGAACGCATGCTATTATCTTGTGGCTTCTCGTTGATCTTCTGCAAAGATACAATATCTTTAGCTGCCATATAGCCTAGAGCACCTTTATCTCGCATTGTATTAACCATCTTAGCGGCTGCATAAGGTGCAGATTGAGCTAAGATTGCTCTAGCATCTGAATGATCAGTCTCAAACAGCTTATTGACAATCAGATCTTTAACTCGAAGATACGTATCCAATTTGACAAGTGACGCCAAATGTGGTATATCTATATTTAAAAGAAAGGCTATATCAGCTTGCTGAAGTCCAATTAATTCATATGTAATTATTACAGTAAAGATATTCGCTTCTTTACCGTCAACTGGTAGTTCAGCAATAGAAGTGCGACGTGCAGCATTAGATTGTCGCCTAGCAAGAATATCTACACGTTCATCTGGCGACAATTCTTTATCTTGATCTACACTACCATCAGCATAGACCTTAGTACCGTCTAATAGAATTAACGATGGTACTTTGGGCTCTTCACTATCCACGAGGCGCCCTCTTCAATACACCCTTGATAGCATCACCTGACTTATTAATTCTTGGTTGTAGATAAGCTGAGAAATCAGGTGAGAACATGTCATTGCCTCGCAACAGGCCCATCATCTGCTGTTGACGAAGATATGGCAAACTCTGCAAAGCTTGAATAGCAGCACGACTTTCATCTAGTGCTGCATCATTAGGCCCGGTTGCAACAATGTTGGCTAATGCCTTCAATGCATCAATGTGTTGTTGTCCTAGACCACCACTCTCAGCAGCTAGCATAAGTTGTCGTGACAATGTATCACCTGCTTCAGGTGTGTATTTATCACTAAACATAGACATAGCTTGTGGTGAAGGAAGTGCTCCAGAGACTGTCGGACCTTTCTTATAACCTGGATCAGGGCTAGGACCATTAGAACCTTGTCCAGTTAGATCCATCTCTGGAATTCCATTAGGTCCAATTCGAGTATCAGTACCACTAGACATACCACCACTTGGCTTAGGAGCATCACTAGGAACGACTCCATTACCTTGTGGTAGCGGTGGTTTGTTAATTCTATTCAATCCCTGATAACCTGCCACACCTGCACCAATAATAGGAACAAGCCAAGGAAGTATATCACCAATTAATCCACCTTTGCTTCCACCTTGTCCAGCAAGTGGATCGGTTGGTTGTTCTGATGGCTTAACAGATGCTGGGTCAATCTTCGGAGTTCTTGCTGTAGCTTGAGGTTGTCTAGCTGATCCTTGTCTTGGTTGTGGTGGCGCTTCCATTGAGAATTCGTCGATACCTGAAGGACGAGTATCATTTGTGTTCTGTCCACGATAAACAATAGTAAGAGCACGAGACAAGTTGTCAGTTGTCATCGGTGCACCACGATCCTTAAGCATAGCTAAAGCAGCTTGCTTCTCAGGTGTCATAGCACCAATGTCTTTATCAGTCATATTAGCCATGACATGCTCCAAATAAAAAGAAGGCCAAGGGACGCGCTATTGCAGCAATCCCTTGGCCTCAAGTCTCTCCCGGCCAAACCTTAGAGAGAGCCTACTTTACCTCCACCACCAACTCCTGAAACATCGGCTGGATATCCTGTAGGAATAACAGGGCCAAACCTATTGGTGAGCAGAGCAAGTACATAAGTCTGATCAGAAGCAACAGTGTTTCGATTGATTAAATTAGCAGTGTCAACCTGACGAATACCACCAAGATCACCAACTTGTGTAACTGTGCCAACAGTTGTTGCCTGTGCTCTAACGAAAGGCTTAGTAGCCAATGCAGCAGCACCAGGAGCAACACCATTAAGCGTTTCCATCACTTCTCTAATCGCAGCCATCTGAGGCTTACGGAGAAGTTTGCTAATCCTACGCTCAATAGAGACTTTCTGACCACCTTGAGCATAAGTCAAGAAAGAATAAACACCAGGATCAAGAGGATTGCCAGAACTAAACGGTGCATAACCTGTAGGTGCAACAGCATCATTAGGTAGAGGCATTTTGAACTCCTATTAACCGAGAGATAATTAAGTTAATTAATGTTAACAACCACACCTTATGATTTAGATCATCGATAGATGATCTAACCGATCATCTTATCTTTCCCTCCCCACCGCCCGCGGAAGCTTACGCTTGCTTACTAATTATTGGGGTTGTATAGTAATACATATAGGGTGTCAAGGAAAAAGTGTGCATAGCTCATTGCCATGGAGATGGTCATGAAAAACACGCCAAATATCGATGATCTTATTAGAGCTAAGATGAGTGAGAAAGAATTAGAGAGAATAAAGAATAGCAGTTATCATGAAAGACGTATGTATGCAAACAATAAAGCTAGACAATTGATTAACAACAAATCTAAAAGCAAATATTACGCAGGTTGGAATTCAATGAATAAACCAAAATCAAAAGGCTTTAGATCACCTAAATAACACAAATAATAAACACAACCAACAACTGCTGTTTATTTATGTGTTTATTTAAATATTAACGCGCGTGGTGATAAGCACGCGCGCCTACACATACATACCTGTACCCCATTATACACCTTATCCCATAACCCAGCCGTCTCTTGTTGGAAAATGATAGCTAAGTGTTTGATTTACTATCACTCCACTAACTCTCGCTTAATTAATAAAGAGGTTGTTTTGTCTTGGCGGGGGGTAGTGCAACGTTAAGCGAAGCGTAGGGAGGGC
>JAWZYU010001099.1:0-47574 GCA_038380435.1 Ryuthela nishihirai | reverse complement strand
CTCGTGACAGGTGCCCGAGACCAGAGGAGAAAAAAACTCCCCCGGGACAGGAGGCGGGAACACCCGACAGGTGCCGGAGAGCACAAAAAACTACCTCCCCCGGGTCGCGAGGCGGGAACTCGTGACAGGTGCCCGAGACCAGAGGAGAAAAAAAACTCCCCCGGGACAGGAGGCGGGAACACCCGACAGGTGCCGGAGAGCACAAAAAACTACCTCCCCCGGGTCGCGAGGCGGGAACTCGTGACAGGTGCCCGAGACCAGAGGAGAAAAAAACTCCCCCGGGACAGGAGGCGGGAACACCCGACAGGTGCCGGAGAGCACAAAAAACTACCTCCCCCGGGTCGCGAGGCGGGAACTCGTGACAGGTGCCCGAGACCAGAGGAGAAAAAAACTCCCCCGGGACAGGAGGCGGGAACACCCGACAGGTGCCGGAGAGCACAAAAAACTACCTCCCCCGGGTCGCGAGGCGGGAACTCGTGACAGGTGCCCGAGACCAGAGGAGAAAAAAACTCCCCCGGGACAGGAGGCGGGAACACCCGACAGGTGCCGGAGAGCACAAAAAACTACCTCCCCCGGGTCGCGAGGCGGGAACTCGTGACAGGTGCCCGAGACCAGAGGAGAAAAAAACTCCCCCGGGACAGGAGGCGGGAACACCCGACAGGTGCCGGAGAGCACAAAAAACTACCTCCCCCGGGTCGCGAGGCGGGAACTCGTGACAGGTGCCCGAGACCAGAGGAGAAAAAAACTCCCCCGGGACAGGAGGCGGGAACACCCGACAGGTGCCGAGAGCACAAAAAACTACCTCCCCCGGGTCGCGAGGCGGGAACTCGTGACAGGTGCCCGAGACCAGAGGAGAAAAAAACTCCCCCGGGACAGGAGGCGGGAACACCCGACAGGTGCCGGAGAGCACAAAAAACTACCTCCCCCGGGTCGCGAGGCGGGAACTCGTGACAGGTGCCCGAGACCAGAGGAGAAAAAAACTCCCCCGGGACAGGAGGCGGGAACACCCGACAGGTGCCGGAGAGCACAAAAAACTACCTCCCCCGGGTCGCGAGGCGGGAACTCGTGACAGGTGCCCGAGACCAGAGGAGAAAAAAACTCCCCCGGGACAGGAGGCGGGAACACCCGACAGGTGCCGGAGAGCACAAAAAACTACCTCCCCCGGGTTGCGAGGCGGGAACTCGTGACAGGTGCCTGAGACCAGAGGAGAAAAAAACTCCCCCGGGACAGGAGGTGGGAACACACGACAGGTGCCGGAGAGCACAAAAAACTACCTCCCCCGGGTCGCGAGGCGGGAACTCGTGACAGGTGCCCGAGACCAGAGGAGAAAAAAACTCCCCCGGGACAGGAGGCGGGAACACCCGAAAGGTGCCGGAGAGCACAAAAAACTACCTCCCCCGGGTCGCGAGGCGGGAACTCGTGACAGGTGCCCGAGACCAGAGGAGAAAAAAACTCCCCCGGGACAGGAGGCGGGAACACCCGACAGGTGCCCGAGAGCACAAAAAACTACCTCCCCCGGGTCGCGAGGCGGGAACTCGTGACAGGTGCCCGAGACCAGAGGAGAAAAAAACTCCCCCGGGACAGGAGGCGGGAACACCCGACAGGTGCCGGAGAGCACAAAAAACTACCTCCCCCGGGTCGCGAGGCGGGAACTCGTGACAGGTGCCCGAGACCAGAGGAGAAAAAAACTCCCCCGGGACAGGAGGCGGGAACACCCGACAGGTGCCGGAGAGCACAAAAAACTACCTCCCCCGGGTCGCGAGGCGGGAACTCGTGACAGGTGCCCGAGACCAGAGGAGAAAAAAACTCCCCCGGGACAGGAGGCGGGAACACCCGACAGGTGCCGGAGAGCACAAAAAACTACCTCCCCCGGGTCGCGAGGCGGGAACTCGTGACAGGTGCCCGAGACCAGAGGAGAAAAAAACTCCCCCGGGACAGGAGGCGGGAACACCCGACAGGTACCCGAGAGCACAAAAAACTACCTCCCCCGGGTCGCGAGGCGGGAACTCGTGACAGGTGCCCGAGACCAGAGGAGAAAAAAACTCCCCCGGGACAGGAGGCGGGAACACCCGACAGGTGCCGGAGAGCACAAAAAACTACCTCCCCCGGGTCGCGAGGCGGGAACTCGTGACAGGTGCCCGAGACCAGAGGAGAAAAAAACTCCCCCGGGACAGGAGGCGGGAACACCCGACAGGTGCCCGAGAGCACAAAAAACTACCTCCCCCGGGTCGCGAGGCGGGAACTCGTGACAGGTGCCCGAGACCAGAGGAGAAAAAAACTCCCCCGGGACAGGAGGCGGGAACACCCGACAGGTGCCGGAGAGCACAAAAAACTACCTCCCCCGGGTCGCGAGGCGGGAACTCGTGACAGGTGCCCGAGACCAGAGGAGAAAAAAACTCCCCCGGGACAGGAGGCGGGAACACCCGACAGGTGCCCGAGAGCACAAAAAACTACCTCCCCCGGGTCGCGAGGCGGGAACTCGTGACAGGTGCCCGAGACCAGAGGAGAAAAAAACTCCCCCGGGACAGGAGGCGGGAACACCCGACAGGTGCCGGAGAGCACAAAAAACTACCTCCCCCGGGTCGCGAGGCGGGAACTCGTGACAGGTGCCCGAGACCAGAGGAGAAAAAAACTCCCCCGGGACAGGAGGCGGGAACACCCGACAGGTGCCGGAGAGCACAAAAAACTACCACCCCCGGGTCGCGAGGCGGGAACTCGTGACAGGTGCCCGAGACCAGAGGAGAAAAAAACTCCCCCGGGACAGGAGGCGGGAACACCCGACAGGTGCCGGAGAGCACAAAAAACTACCTCCCCCGGGTCACGAGGCGGGAACTCGTGACAGGAACACATTCTTCAGGATTTGCTTCACAAAGCTGCACTGGGAGAGTTTCGTGTGCAGGAATTCGAATTCAAATCCAACCGTCTCTGATCTCCTATGGAGAATGTCTCTTAGGGCCACGAGTGTGCGGGAACACCCGACAGTTGCCCGAGAGCACAAACAACTACCTCCCCCGGGTCACGAGGCGGGAACTCGTGACAGGTGCCCGAGACCACAGGAGAAAAAAACTCCCCCGGGACAGGAGGCGGGAACACCCGACAGGTGCCGGAGAGCACAAAAAACTACCTCCCCCGGGTCACGAGGCGGGAACTCGTGACAGGTGCCCGAGACCAGAGGAGAAAAAAACTCCCCCGGGACAGGAGGCGGGAACACCCGACAGGTGCCGGAGAGCACAAAAAACTACCTCCCCCGGGTCGCGAGGCGGGAACTCGTGACAGGTGCCCGAGACCAGAGGAGAAAAAAACTCCCCCGGGACAGGAGGCGGGAACACCCGACAGGTGCCGGAGAGCACAAAAAACTACCTCCCCCGGGTCGCGAGGCGGGAACTCGTGACAGGTGCCCGAGACCAGAGGAGAAAAAAACTCCCCCGGGACAGGAGGCGGGAACACCCGACAGGTGCCCGAGAGCACAAAAAACTACCTCCCCCGGGTCGCGAGGCGGGAACTCGTGACAGGTGCCCGAGACCAGAGGAGAAAAAAACTCCCCCGGGACAGGAGGCGGGAACACCCGACAGGTGCCGGAGAGCACAAAAATCTACCTCCCCCGGGTCGCGAGGCGGGAACTCGTGACAGGTGCCCGAGACCAGAGGAGAAAAAAACTCCCCCGGGACAGGAGGCGGGAACACCCGACAGGTGCCGGAGAGCACAAAAAACTACCTCCCCCGGGTCGCGAGGCGGGAACTCGTGACAGGTGCCCGAGACCAGAGGAGAAAAAAACTCCCCCGGGACAGGAGGCGGGAACACCCGACAGGTGCCCGAGAGCACAAAAAACTACCTCCCCCGGGTCGCGAGGCGGGAACTCGTGACAGGTGCCCGAGACCAGAGGAGAAAAAAACTCCCCCGGGACAGGAGGCGGGAACACCCGACAGGTGCCGGAGAGCACAAAAAACTACCTCCCCCGGGTCGCGAGGCGGGAACTCGTGACAGGTGCCCGAGACCAGAGGAGAAAAAAACTCCCCCGGGACAGGAGGCGGGAACACCCGACAGGTGCCCGAGAGCACAAAAAACTACCTCCCCCGGGTCGCGAGGCGGGAACTCGTGACAGGTGCCCGAGACCAGAGGAGAAAAAAACTCCCCCGGGACAGGAGGCGGGAACACCCGACAGGTGCCGGAGAGCACAAAAAACTACCTCCCCCGGGTCGCGAGGCGGGAACTCGTGACAGGTGCCCGAGACCAGAGGAGAAAAAAACTCCCCCGGGACAGGAGGCGGGAACACCCGACAGGTGCCGGAGAGCACAAAAAACTACCTCCCCCGGGTCGCGAGGCGGGAACTCGTGACAGGTGCCCGAGACCAGAGGAGAAAAAAACTCCCCCGGGACAGGAGGCGGGAACACCCGACAGGTGCCGGAGAGCACAAAAAACTACCTCCCCCGGGTCACGAGGCGGGAACTCGTGACAGGAACACATTCTTCAGGATTTGCTTCACAAAGCTGCACTGGGAGAGTTTCGTGTGCAGGAATTCGAATTCAAATCCAACCGTCTCTGATCTCCTATGGAGAATGTCCCTTAGGGCCACGAGTGTGCGGGAACACCCGACAGTTGCCCGAGAGCACAAACAACTACCTCCCCCGGGTCACGAGGCGGGAACTCGTGACAGGTGCCCGAGACCACAGGAGAAAAAAACTCCCCCGGGACAGGAGGCGGGAACACCCGACAGGTGCCGGAGAGCACAAAAAACTACCTCCCCGGGTCACGAGGCGGAACTCGTGACAGGTGCCCGAGACCAGAGGAGAAAAAAACTCCCCCGGGACAGGAGGCGGGAACACCCGACAGGTGCCCGAGAGCACAAAAAACTACCTCCCCCGGGTCGCGAGGCGGGAACTCGTGACAGGTGCCCGAGACCAGAGGAGAAAAAAACTCCCCGGGACAGGAGGCGGGAACACCCGACAGGTGCCCGAGAGCACAAAAAACTACCTCCCCCGGGTCGCGAGGCGGGAACTCGTGACAGGTGCCCGAGACCAGAGGAGAAAAAAACTCCTCCGGGACAGGAGGCGGGAACACCCGACAGGTGCCGGAGAGCACAAAAAACTACCTCCCCCGGGTCGCGAGGCGGGAACTCGTGACAGGTGCCCGAGACCAGAGGAGAAAAAAACTCCCCCGGGACAGGAGGCGGGAACACCCGACAGGTGCCGGAGAGCACAAAAAACTACCTCCCCCGGGTCGCGAGGCGGGAACTCGTGACAGGTGCCCGAGACCAGAGGAGAAAAAAACTCCCCCGGGACAGGAGGCGGGAACACCCGACAGGTGCCGGAGAGCACAAAAAACTACCTCCCCGGGTCGCGAGGCGGGAACTCGTGACAGGTGCCCGAGACCAGAGGAGAAAAAAACTCCCCCGGGACAGGAGGCGGGAACACCCGACAGGTGCCGGAGAGCACAAAAAACTACCTCCCCCGGGTCGCGAGGCGGGAACTCGTGACAGGTGCCCGAGACCACAGGAGAAAAAAAACTCCCCCGGGGCAGGAGGCGGGAACACCCGACAGGTGCCCGAGAGCACAAAAAACTACCTCCCCCGGGTCGCGAGGCGGGAACTCGTGACAGGAACACATTCTTCAGGATTTGCTTCACAAAGCTGCACTGGGAGAGTTTCGTGTGCAGGAATTCGAATTCAAATCCAACCGTCTCTGATCTCCTATGGAGAATGTCTCTTAGGGCCACGAGTGTGCGGGAACACCCGACAGTTGCCCGAGAGCACAAACAACTACCTCCCCCGGGTCACGAGGCGGGAACTCGTGACAGGTGCCCGAGACCACAGGAGAAAAAAACTCCCCCGGGACAGGAGGCGGGAACACCCGACAGGTGCCGGAGAGCACAAAAAACTACCTCCCCCGGGTCGCGAGGCGGGAACTCGTGACAGGTGCCCGAGACCAGAGGAGAAAAAACTCCCCCGGGACAGGAGGCGGGAACACCCGACAGGTGCCCGAGAGCACAAAAAACTACCTCCCCCGGGTCACGAGGCGGGAACTCGTGACAGGTGCCCGAGACCAGAGGAGAAAAAAACTCCCCCGGGACAGGAGGCGGGAACACCCGACAGGTGCCGGAGAGCACAAAAAACTACCTCCCCCGGGTCGCGAGGCGGGAACTCGTGACAGGTGCCCGAGACCAGAGGAGAAAAAAACTCCCCCGGGACAGGAGGCGGGAACACCCGACAGGTGCCGGAGAGCACAAAAAACTACCTCCCCCAGGTCGCGAGGCGGGAACTCGTGACAGGTGCCCGAGACCACAGGAGAAAAAAACTCCCCCGGGACAGGAGGCGGGAACACCCGACAGGTGCCCGAGAGCACAAAAACTACCTCCCCCGGGTCGCGAGGCGGGAACTCGTGACAGGAACACATTCTTCAGGATTTGCTTCACAAAGCTGCACTGGGAGAGTTTCGTGTGCAGGAATTCGAATTCAAATCCAACCGTCTCTGATCTCCTATGGAGAATGTCTCTTAGGGCCACGAGTGTGCGGGAACACCCGACAGTTGCCCGAGAGCACAAACAACTACCTCCCCCGGGTCACGAGGCGGGAACTCGTGACAGGTGCCCGAGACCACAGGAGAAAAAAACTCCCCCGGGACAGGAGGCGGGAACACCCGACAGGTGCCGGAGAGCACAAAAAACTACCTCCCCCGGGTCGCGAGGCGGGAACTCGTGACAGGTGCCCGAGACCAGAGGAGAAAAAAACTCCCTCGGGACAGGAGGCGGGAACACCCGACAGGTGCCCGAGAGCACAAAAAACTACCTCCCCCGGGTCGCGAGGCGGGAACTCGTGACAGGTGCCCGAGACCAGAGGAGAAAAAAACTCCCCCAGGACAGGAGGCGGGAACACCCGACAGGTGCCGGAGAGCACAAAAAAACTACCTCCCCGGGTCGCGAGGCGGGAACTCGTGACAGGTGCCCGAGACCAGAGGAGAAAAAACTCCCCCGGGACAGGAGGCGGGAACACCCGACAGGTGCCGGAGAGCACAAAAAACTACCTCCCCCGGGTCGCGAGGCGGGAACTCGTGACAGGTGCCCGAGACCAGAGGAGAAAAAAACTCCCCCGGGACAGGAGGCGGGAACACCCGACAGGTGCCGGAGAGCACAAAAAACTACCTCCCCCGGGTCGCGAGGCGGGAACTCGTGACAGGTGCCCGAGACCAGAGGAGAAAAAAACTCCCCCGGGACAGGAGGCGGGAACACCCGACAGGTGCCGGAGAGCACAAAAAACTACCTCCCCCGGGTCGCGAGGCGGGAACTCGTGACAGGTGCCCGAGACGAGAGGAGAAAAAAACTCCCCCGGGACAGGAGGCGGGAACACCCGACAGGTGCCGGAGAGCACAAAAAACTACCTCCCCCGGGTCGCGAGGCGGGAACTCGTGACAGGTGCCCGAGACCAGAGGAGAAAAAAACTCCCCCGGGACAGGAGGCGGGAACACCCGACAGGTGCCGGAGAGCACAAAAAACTACCTCCCCCGGGTCGCGAGGCGGGAACTCGTGACAGGTGCCCGAGACCAGAGACGAAAAAAACTCCCCCGGGACAGGAGGCGGGAACACCCGACAGGTGCCGGAGAGCACAAAAAACTACCTCCCCCGGGTCGCGAGGCGGGAACTCGTGACAGGTGCCCGAGACCAGAGGAGAAAAAAACTCCCCCGGGACAGGAGGCGGGAACACCCGACAGGTGCCGGAGAGCACAAAAAACTACCTCCCCCGGGTCGCGAGGCGGGAACTCGTGACAGGTGCCCGAGACCAGAGGAGAAAAAAACTCCCCCGGGACAGGAGGCGGGAACACCCGACAGGTGCCGGAGAGCACAAAAAACTACCTCCCCCGGGTCGCGAGGCGGGAACTCGTGACAGGTGCCCGAGACCAGAGGAGAAAAAAACTCCCCCGGGACAGGAGGCGGGAACACCCGACAGGTGCCGGAGAGCACAAAAAACTACCTCCCCCGGGTCGCGAGGCGGGAACTCGTGACAGGTGCCCGAGACCAGAGGAGAAAAAAACTCCCCCGGGGCAGGAGGCGGGAACACCCGACAGGTGCCCGAGAGCACAAAAAACTACCTCCCCCGGGTCGCGAGGCGGGAACTCGTGACAGGAACACATTCTTCAGGATTTGCTTCACAAAGCTGCACTGATAGAGTTTCGTGTGCAGGAATTCGAATTCAAATCCAACCGTCTCTGATCTCCTATGGAGAATGTCTCTTAGGGCCACGAGTGTGCGGGAACACCCTACAGTTGCCCGAGAGCACAAACAACTACCTCCCCCGGGTCACGAGGCGGGAACTCGTGACAGGTGCCCGAGACCACAGGAGAAAAAAACTCCCCCGGGACAGGAGGCGGGAACACCCGACAGGTGCCGGAGAGCACAAAAAACTACCTCCCCCGGGTCGCGAGGCGGGAACTCGTGACAGGTGCCCGAGACCAGAGGAGAAAAAAACTCCCCCGGGACAGGAGGCGGGAACACCCGACAGGTGCCGGAGAGCACAAAAACTACCTCCCCCGGGTCGCGAGGCGGGAACTCGTGACAGGTGCCCGAGACCACAGGAGAAAAAAACTCCCCCGGGACAGGAGGCGGGAACACCCGACAGGTGCCGGAGAGCACAAAAAACTACCTCCCCCGGGTCGCGAGGCGGGAACTCGTGACAGGTGCCCGAGACCAGAGGAGAAAAAATCTCCCCCGGGACAGGAGGCGGGAACACCCGACAGGTGCCCGAGAGCACAAAAAACTACCTCCCCCGGGTCGCGAGGCGGGAACTCGTGACAGGTGCCCGAGACCAGAGGAGAAAAAAACTCCCCCGGGACAGGAGGCGGGAACACCCGACAGGTGCCGGAGAGCACAAAAAACTACCTCCCCCGGGTCGCGAGGCGGGAACTCGTGACAGGTGCCCGAGACCAGAGGAGAAAAAAACTCCCCCGGGACAGGAGGCGGGAACACCCGACAGGTGCCGGAGAGCACAAAAAACTACCTCCCCCGGGTCGCGAGGCGGGAACTCGTGACAGGTGCCCGAGACCAGAGGAGAAAAAAACTCCCCCGGGACAGGAGGCGGGAACACCCGACAGGTGCCCGAGAGCACAAAAAACTACCTCCCCCGGGTCGCGAGGCGGGAACTCGTGACAGGTGCCCGAGACCAGAGGAGAAAAAAACTCCCCCGGGACAGGAGGCGGGAACACCCGACAGGTGCCGGAGAGCACAAAAAACTACCTCCCCCGGGTCGCGAGGCGGGAACTCGTGACAGGTGCCCGAGACCAGAGGAGAAAAAAACTCCCCCGGGACAGGAGGCGGGAACACCCGACAGGTGCCGGAGAGCACAAAAAACTACCTCCCCCGGGTCGCGAGGCGGGAACTCGTGACAGGTGCCCGAGACCAGAGGAGAAAAAAACTCCCCCGGGACAGGAGGCGGGAACACCCGACAGGTGCCGGAGAGCACAAAAAACTACCTCCCCCGGGTCGCGAGGCGGGAACTCGTGACAGGTGCCCGAGACCAGAGGAGAAAAAAACTCCCCCGGGACAGGAGGCGGGAACACCCGACAGGTGCCGGAGAGCACAAAAAACTACCTCCCCCGGGTCGCGAGGCGGGAACTCGTGACAGGTGCCCGAGACCAGAGGAGAAAAAAACTCCCCCGGGACAGGAGGCGGGAACACCCGACAGGTGCCGGAGAGCACAAAAAACTACCTCCCCCGGGTCGCGAGGCGGGAACTCGTGACAGGTGCCCGAGACCAGAGGAGAAAAAAACTCCCCCGGGACAGGAGGCGGGAACACCCGACAGGTGCCGGAGAGCACAAAAAACTACCTCCCCCGGGTCGCGAGGCGGGAACTCGTGACAGGTGCCCGAGACCAGAGGAGAAAAAAACTCCCCCGGGACAGGAGGCGGGAACACCCGACAGGTGCCGGAGAGCACAAAAAACTACCTCCCCCGGGTCGCGAGGCGGGAACTCGTGACAGGTGCCCGAGACCACAGGAGAAAAAAACTCCCCCGGGGCAGGAGGCGGGAACACCCGACAGGTGCCGGAGAGCACAAAAAACTACCTCCCCCGGGTCACGAGGCGGGAACTCGTGACAGGAACACATTCTTCAGGATTTGCTTCACAAAGCTGCACTGGGAGAGTTTCGTGTGCAGGAATTCGAATTCAAATCCAACCGTCTCTGATCTCCTATGGAGAATGTCTCTTAGGGCCACGAGTGTGCGGGAACACCCGACAGTTGCCCGAGAGCACAAACAACTACCTCCCCCGGGTCGCGAGGCGGGAACTCGTGACAGGTGCCCGAGACCACAGGAGAAAAAAACTCCCCCGGGACAGGAGGCGGGAACACCCGACAGGTGCCGGAGAGCACAAAAAACTACCTCCCCCGGGTCGCGAGGCGGGAACTCGTGACAGGTGCCCGAGACCAGAGGAGAAAAAAACTCCCCTGGGACAGGAGGCGGGAACACCCGACAGGTGCCGGAGAGCACAAAAACTACCTCCCCCGGGTCGCGAGGCGGGAACTCGTGACAGGTGCCCGAGACCAGAGGAGAAAAAAACTCCCCCGGGACAGGAGGCGGGAACACCCGACAGGTGCCGGAGAGCACAAAAAACTACCTCCCCCGGGTCGCGAGGCGGGAACTCGTGACAGGTGCCCGAGACCAGAGGAGAAAAAAACTCCCCCGGGACAGGAGGCGGGAACACCCGACAGGTGCCCGAGAGCACAAAAAACTACCTCCCCCGGGTCGCGAGGCGGGAACTCGTGACAGGTGCCCGAGACCAGAGGAGAAAAAAACTCCCCCGGGACAGGAGGCGGGAACACCCGACAGGTGCCGGAGAGCACAAAAAACTACCTCCCCCGGGTCGCGAGGCGGGAACTCGTGACAGGTGCCCGAGACCAGAGGAGAAAAAAACTCCCCCGGGACAGGAGGCGGGAACACCCGACAGGTGCCGGAGAGCACAAAAAACTACCTCCCCCGGGTCGCGAGGCGGGAACTCGTGACAGGTGCCCGAGACCAGAGGAGAAAAAAACTCCCCCGGGACAGGAGGCGGGAACACCCGACAGGTGCCGGAGAGCACAAAAAACTACCTCCCCCGGGTCGCGAGGCGGGAACTCGTGACAGGTGCCCGAGACCAGAGGAGAAAAAAACTCCCCCGGGACAGGAGGCGGGAACACCCGACAGGTGCCGGAGAGCACAAAAAACTACCTCCCCCGGGTCGCGAGGCGGGAACTCGTGACAGGTGCCCGAGACCAGAGGAGAAAAAAACTCCCCCGGGACAGGAGGCGGGAACACCCGACAGGTGCCGGAGAGCACAAAAAACTACCTCCCCCGGGTCGCGAGGCGGGAACTCGTGACAGGTGCCCGAGACCAGAGGAGAAAAAAACTCCCCCGGGACAGGAGGCGGGAACACCCGACAGGTGCCGGAGAGCACAAAAAACTACCTCCCCCGGGTCGCGAGGCGGGAACTCGTGACAGGTGCCCGAGACCAGAGGAGAAAAAAACTCCCCCGGGACAGGAGGCGGGAACACCCGACAGGTGCCGGAGAGCACAAAAAACTACCTCCCCCGGGTCGCGAGGCGGGAACTCGTGACAGGTGCCCGAGACCACAGGAGAAAAAAACTCCCCCGGGGCAGGAGGCGGGAACACCCGACAGGTGCCGGAGAGCACAAAAAACTACCTCCCCCGGGTCACGAGGCGGGAACTCGTGACAGGAACACATTCTTCAGGATTTGCTTCACAAAGCTGCACTGGGAGAGTTTCGTGTGCAGGAATTCGAATTCAAATCCAACCGTCTCTGATCTCCTATGGAGAATGTCTCTTAGGGCCACGAGTGTGCGGGAACACCCGACAGTTGCCCGAGAGCACAAACAACTACCTCCCCCGGGTCGCGAGGCGGGAACTCGTGACAGGTGCCCGAGACCACAGGAGAAAAAAACTCCCCCGGGACAGGAGGCGGGAACACCCGACAGGTGCCGGAGAGCACAAAAAACTACCTCCCCCGGGTCGCGAGGCGGGAACTCGTGACAGGTGCCCGAGACCAGAGGAGAAAAAAACTCCCCCGGGACAGGAGGCGGGAACACCCGACAGGTGCCGGAGAGCACAAAAAACTACCTCCCCCGGGTCGCGAGGCGGGAACTCGTGACAGGTGCCCGAGACCAGAGGAGAAAAAAACTCCCCCAGGACAGGAGGCGGGAACACCCGACAGGTGCCGGAGAGCACAAAAAACTACCTCCCCCGGGTCGCGAGGCAGGAACTCGTGACAGGTGCCCGAGACCAGAGGAGAAAAAAACTCCCCCGGGGCAGGAGGCGGGAACACCCGACAGGTGCCGGAGAGCACAAAAAACTACCTCCCCCGGGTCACGAGGCGGGAACTCGTGACAGGAACACATTCTTCAGGATTTGCTTTACAAAGCTGCACTGGGAGAGTTTCGTGTGCAGGAATTCGAATTCAAATCCAACCGTCTCTGATCTCCTATGGAGAATGTCTCTTAGGGCCACGAGTGTGCGGGAACACCCGACAGTTGCCCGAGAGCACAAAAAACTACCTCCCCCGGGTCGCGAGGCGGGAACTCATGACAGGTGCCCGAGACCACAGGAGAAAAAAACTCCCCCGGGACAGGAGGCGGGAACACCCGACAGGTGCCGGAGAGCACAAAAAACTACCTCCCCCGGGTCGCGAGGCGGGAACTCGTGACAGGTGCCCGAGACCAGAGGAGAAAAAAACTCCCCCGGGACAGGAGGCGGGAACACCCGACAGGTGCCGGAGAGCACAAAAAACTACCTCCCCCGGGTCGCGAGGCGGGAACTCGTGACAGGTGCCCGAGACCAGAGGAGAAAAAAACTCCCCCGGGACAGGAGGCGGGAACACCCGACAGGTGCCCGAGAGCACAAAAAACTACCTCCCCCGGGTCGCGAGGCGGGAACTCGTGACAGGTGCCCGAGACCAGAGGAGAAAAAAACTCCCCCGGGACAGGAGGCGGGAACACCCGACAGGTGCCGTAGAGCACAAAAAACTACCTCCCCCGGGTCGCGAGGCGGGAACTCGTGACAGGTGCCCGAGACCAGAGGAGAAAAAAACTCCCCCGGGACAGGAGGCGGGAACACCCGACAGGTGCCGGAGAGCACAAAAAACTACCTCCCCCGGGTCGCGAGGCGGGAACTCGTGACAGGTGCCCGAGACCAGAGGAGAAAAAAACTCCCCCGGGACAGGAGGCGGGAACACCCGACAGGTGCCGGAGAGCACAAAAAACTACCTCCCCCGGGTCGCGAGGCGGGAACTCGTGACAGGTGCCCGAGACCAGAGGAGAAAAAAACTCCCCCGGGACAGGAGGCGGGAACACCCGACAGGTGCCGGAGAGCACAAAAAACTACCTCCCGCGGGTCGCGAGGCGGGAACTCGTGACAGGTGCCCGAGACCAGAGGAGAAAAAAACTCCCCCGGGACAGGAGGCGGGAACACCCGACAGGTGCCCGAGAGCACAAAAAACTACCTCCCCCGGGTCGCGAGGCGGGAACTCGTGACAGGTGCCCGAGACCAGAGGAGAAAAAAACTCCCCCGGGACAGGAGGCGGGAACACCCGACAGGTGCCGGAGAGCACAAAAAACTACCTCCCCCGGGTCGCGAGGCGGGAACTCGTGACAGGTGCCCGAGACCACAGGAGAAAAAAACTCCCCCGGGACAGGAGGCGGGAACACCCGACAGGTGCCGGAGAGCACAAAAAACTACCTCCACCGGGTCACGAGGCGGGAACTCGTGACAGGAACACATTCTTCAGGATTTGCTTCACAAAACTGCACTGGGAGAGTTTCGTGTGCAGGAATTCGAATTCAAATCCAACCGTCTCTGATCTCCTATGGAGAATGTCTCTTAGGGCCACGAGTGTGCGGGAACACCCGACAGTTGCCCGAGAGCACAAACAACTACCTCCCCCGGGTCACGAGGCGGGAACTCGTGACAGGTGCCCGAGACCAGAGGAGAAAAAAACTCCCCCGGGACAGGAGGCGGGAACACCCGACAGGTGCCGGAGAGCACAAAAAACTACCTCCCCCGGGTCGCGAGGCGGGAACTCGTGACAGGTGCCCGAGACCAGAGGAGAAAAAAACTCCCCCGGGACAGGAGGCGGGAACACCCGACAGGTGCCGGAGAGCACAAAAAACTACCTCCCCCGGGTCGCGAGGCGGGAACTCGTGACAGGTGCCCGAGACCAGAGGAGAAAAAAACTCCCCCGGGACAGGAGGCGGGAACACCCGACAGGTGCCGGAGAGCACAAAAAACTACCTCCCCCGGGTCGCGAGGCGGGAACTCGTGACAGTTGACCGAGACCAGAGGAGAAAAAAACTCCCCCGGGACAGGAGGCGGGAACACCCGACAGGTGCCCGAGAGCACAAAAAACTACCTCCCCCGGGTCGCGAGGCGGGAACTCGTGACAGGTGCCCGAGACCAGAGGAGAAAAAAACTCCCCCGGGACAGGAGGCGGGAACACCCGACATGTGCCCGAGAGCACAAAAAACTACCTCCCCCGGGTCGCGAGGCGGGAACTCGTGACAGGTGCCCGAGACCAGAGGAGAAAAAAACTCCCCCGGGACAGGAGGCGGGAACACCCGACAGGTGCCGGAGAGCACAAAAAACTACCTCCCCCGGGTCGCGAGGCGGGAACTCGTGACAGGTGCCCGAGACCAGAGGAGAAAAAAACTCCCCCGGGACAGGAGGCGGGAACACCCGACAGGTGCCGGAGAGCACAAAAAACTACCTCCCCCGGGTCGCGAGGCGGGAACTCGTGACAGGTGCCCGAGACCAGAGGAGAAAAAAACTCCCCCGGGACAGGAGGCGGGAACACCCGACAGGTGCCGGAGAGCACAAAAAACTACCTCCCCCGGGTCGCGAGGCGGGAACTCGTGACAGGTGCCCGAGACCAGAGGAGAAAAAAACTCCCCCGGGACAGGAGGCGGGAACACCCGACAGGTGCCGGAGAGCACAAAAAACTACCTCCCCCGGGTCGCGAGGCGGGAACTCGTGACAGGTGCCCGAGACCAGAGGAGAAAAAAACTCCCCCGGGACAGGAGGCGGGAACACCCGACAGGTGCCGGAGAGCACAAAAAACTACCTCCCCCGGGTCGCGAGGCGGGAACTCGTGACAGGTGCCCGAGACCAGAGGAGAAAAAAACTCCCCCGGGACAGGAGGCGGGAACACCCGACAGGTGCCGGAGAGCACAAAAAACTACCTCCCCCGGGTCGCGAGGCGGGAACTCGTGACAGGTGCCCGAGACCAGAGGAGAAAAAAACTCCCCCGGGACAGGAGGCGGGAACACCCGACAGGTGCCGGAGAGCACAAAAAACTACCTCCCCCGGGTCGCGAGGCGGGAACTCGTGACAGGTGCCCGAGACCACAGGAGAAAAAAACTCCCCCGGGGCAGGAGGCGGGAACACCCGACAGGTGCCGGAGAGCACAAAAAACTACCTCCCCCGGGTCACGAGGCGGGAACTCGTGACAGGAACACATTCTTCAGGATTTGCTTCACAAAGCTGCACTGGGAGAGTTTCGTGTGCAGGAATTCGAATTCAAATCCAACCGTCTCTGATCTCCTATGGAGAATGTCTCTTAGGGCCACGAGTGTGCGGGAACACCCGACAGTTGCCCGAGAGCACAAACAACTACCTCCCCCGGGTCGCGAGGCGGGAACTCGTGACAGGTGCCCGAGACCACAGGAGAAAAAAACTCCCCCGGGACAGGAGGCGGGAACACCCGACAGGTGCCGGAGAGCACAAAAAACTACCTCCCCCGGGTCGCGAGGCGGGAACTCGTGACAGGTGCCCGAGACCAGAGGAGAAAAAAACTCCCCCGGGACAGGAGGCGGGAACACCCGACAGGTGCCGGAGAGCACAAAAAACTACCTCCCCCGGGTCGCGAGGCGGGAACTCGTGACAGGTGCCCGAGACCACAGGAGAAAAAAACTCCCCCGGGGCAGGAGGCGGGAACACCCGACAGGTGCCGGAGAGCACAAAAAACTACCTCCCCCGGGTCACGAGGCGGGAACTCGTGACAGGAACACATTCTTCAGGATTTGCTTCACAAAGCTGCACTGGGAGAGTTTCGTGTGCAGGAATTCGAATTCAAATCCAACCGTCTCTGATCTCCTATGGAGAATGTCTCTTAGGGCCACGAGTGTGCGGGAACACCCGACAGTTGCCCGAGAGCACAAAAAACTACCTCCCCCGGGTCGCGAGGCGGGAACTCGTGACAGGTGCCCGAGACCACAGGAGAAAAAAACTCCCCCGGGACAGGAGGCGGGAACACCCGACAGGTGCCGGAGAGCACAAAAAACTACCTCCCCCGGGTTGCGAGGCGGGAACTCGTGACAGGTGCCCGAGACCAGAGGAGAAAAAAACTCCCCCGGGACAGGAGGCGGGAACACCCGACAGGTGCCGGAGAGCACAAAAAACTACCTCCCCCGGGTCGCGAGGCGGGAACTCGTGACAGTTGACCGAGACCAGAGGAGAAAAAAACTCCCCCGGGACAGGAGGCGGGAACACCCGACAGGTGCCCGAGAGCACAAAAAACTACCTCCCCCGGGTCGCGAGGCGGGAACTCGTGACAGGTGCCCGAGACCAGAGGAGAAAAAAACTCCCCCGGGACAGGAGGCGGGAACACCCGACAGGTGCCGGAGAGCACAAAAAACTACCTCCCCCGGGTCGCGAGGCGGGAACTCGTGACAGGTGCCCGAGACCAGAGGAGAAAAAAACTCCCCCGGGACAGGAGGCGGGAACACCCGACAGGTGCCGGAGAGCACAAAAAACTACCTCCCCCGGGTCGCGAGGCGGGAACTCGTGACAGGTGCCCGAGACCAGAGGAGAAAAAAACTCCCCCGGGACAGGAGGCGGGAACACCCGACAGGTGCCGGAGAGCACAAAAAACTACCTCCCCCGGGTCGCGAGGCGGGAACTCGTGACAGGTGCCCGAGACCAGAGGAGAAAAAAACTCCCCCGGGACAGGAGGCGGGAACACCCGACAGGTGCCGGAGAGCACAAAAAACTACCTCCCCCGGGTCGCGAGGCGGGAACTCGTGACAGGTGCCCGAGACCAGAGGAGAAAAAAACTCCCCCGGGACAGGAGGCGGGAACACCCGACAGGTGCCGGAGAGCACAAAAAACTACCTCCCCCGGGTCGCGAGGCGGGAACTCGTGACAGGTGCCCGAGACCAGAGGAGAAAAAAACTCCCCCGGGACAGGAGGCGGGAACACCCGACAGGTGCCGGAGAGCACAAAAAACTACCTCCCCCGGGTCGCGAGGCGGGAACTCGTGACAGGTGCCCGAGACCAGAGGAGAAAAAAACTCCCCCGGGACAGGAGGCGGGAACACCCGACAGGTGCCCGAGAGCACAAAAAACTACCTCCCCCGGGTCGCGAGGCGGGAACTCGTGACAGGTGCCCGAGACCAGAGGAGAAAAAAACTCCCCCGGGACAGGAGGCGGGAACACCCGACAGGTGCCGGAGAGCACAAAAAACTACCTCCCCCGGGTCGCGAGGCGGGAACTCGTGACAGGTGCCCGAGACCACAGGAGAAAAAAACTCCCCCGGGACAGGAGGCGGGAACACCCGACAGGTGCCGGAGAGCACAAAAAACTACCTCCCCCGGGTCACGAGGCGGGAACTCGTGACAGGAACACATTCTTCAGGATTTGCTTCACAAAGCTGCACTGGGAGAGTTTCGTGTGCAGGAATTCGAATTCAAATCCAACCGTCTCTGATCTCCTATGGAGAATGTCTCTTAGGGCCACGAGTGTGCGGGAACACCCGACAGTTGCCCGAGAGCACAAACAACTACCTCCCCCGGGTCACGAGGCGGGAACTCGTGACAGGTGCCCGAGACCAGAGGAGAAAAAAACTCCCCCGGGACAGGAGGCGGGAACACCCGACAGGTGCCGGAGAGCACAAAAAACTACCTCCCCCGGGTCGCGAGGCGGGAACTCGTGACAGGTGCCCGAGACCAGAGGAGAAAAAAACTCCCCCGGGACAGGAGGCGGGAACACCCGACAGGTGCCGGAGAGCACAAAAAACTACCTCCCCCGGGTCGCTAGGCGGGAACTCGTGAAATTTGCCCGAGACCAGAGGAGAAAAAAACTCCCCCGGGACAGGAGGCGGGAACACCCGACAGGTGCCGGAGAGCACAAAAAACTACCTCCCCCGGGTCGCGAGGCGGGAACTCGTGACAGGTGCCCGAGACCACAGGAGAAAAAAACTCCCCCGGGGCAGGAGGCGGGAACACCCGACAGGTGCCGGAGAGCACAAAAAACTACCTCCCCCGGGTCACGAGGCGGGAACTCGTGACAGGAACACATTCTTCAGGATTTGCTTCACAAAGCTGCACTGGGAGAGTTTCGTGTGCAGGAATTCGAATTCAAATCCAACCGTCTCTGATCTCCTATGGAGAATGTCTCTTAGGGCCACGAGTGTGCGGGAACACCCGACAGTTGCCCGAGAGCACAAACAACTACCTCCCCCGGGTCGCGAGGCGGGAACTCGTGACAGGTGCCCGAGACCACAGGAGAAAAAAACTCCCCCGGGACAGGAGGCGGGAACACCCGACAGGTGCCGGAGAGCACAAAAAACTACCTCCCCCGGGTCGCGAGGCGGGAACTCGTGACAGGTGCCCGAGACCAGAGGAGAAAAAAACTCCCCCGGGACAGGAGGCGGGAACACCCGACAGGTGCCGGAGAGCACAAAAAACTACCTCCCCCGGGTCACGAGGCGGGAACTCGTGACAGGTGCCCGAGACCACAGGAGAAAAAAACTCCCCCGGGGCAGGAGGCGGGAACACCCGACAGGTGCCGGAGAGCACAAAAAACTACCTCCCCCGGGTCACGAGGCGGGAACTCGTGACAGGAACACATTCTTCAGGATTTGCTTCACAAAGCTGCACTGGGAGAGTTTCGTGTGCAGGAATTCGAATTCAAATCCAACCGTCTCTGATCTCCTATGGAGAATGTCTCTTAGGGCCACGAGTGTGCGGGAACACCCGACAGTTGCCCGAGAGCACAAAAAACTACCTCCCCCGGGTCGCGAGGCGGGAACTCGTGACAGATGCCCGAGACCACAGGAGAAAAAAACTCCCCCGGGACAGGAGGCGGGAACACCCGACAGGTGCCGGAGAGCACAAAAAACTACCTCCCCCGGGTCGCGAGGCGGGAACTCGTGACAGGTGCCCGAGACCAGAGGAGAAAAAAACTCCCCCGGGACAGGAGGCGGGAACACCCGACAGGTGCCGGAGAGCACAAAAAACTACCTCCCCCGGGTCGCGAGGCGGGAACTCGTGACAGTTGACCGAGACCAGAGGAGAAAAAAACTCCCCCGGGACAGGAGGCGGGAACACCCGACAGGTGCCCGAGAGCACAAAAAACTACCTCCCCCGGGTCGCGAGGCGGGAACTCGTGACAGGTGCCCGAGACCAGAGGAGAAAAAAACTCCCCCGGGACAGGAGGCGGGAACACCCGACAGGTGCCGGAGAGCACAAAAAACTACCTCCCCCGGGTCGCGAGGCGGGAACTCGTGACAGGTGCCCGAGACCAGAGGAGAAAAAAACTCCCCCGGGACAGGAGGCGGGAACACCCGACAGGTGCCGGAGAGCACAAAAAACTACCTCCCCCGGGTCGCGAGGCGGGAACTCGTGACAGGTGCCCGAGACCAGAGGAGAAAAAAACTCCCCCGGGACAGGAGGCGGGAACACCCGACAGGTGCCGGAGAGCACAAAAAACTACCTCCCCCGGGTCGCGAGGCGGGAACTCGTGACAGGTGCCCGAGACCAGAGGAGAAAAAAACTCCCCCGGGACAGGAGGCGGGAACACCCGACAGGTGCCGGAGAGCACAAAAAACTACCTCCCCCGGGTCGCGAGGCGGGAACTCGTGACAGGTGCCCGAGACCAGAGGAGAAAAAAACTCCCCCGGGACAGGAGGCGGGAACACCCGACAGGTGCCGGAGAGCACAAAAAACTACCTCCCCCGGGTCGCGAGGCGGGAACTCGTGACAGGTGCCCGAGACCAGAGGAGAAAAAAACTCCCCCGGGACAGGAGGCGGGAACACCCGACAGGTGCCGGAGAGCACAAAAAACTACCTCCCGCGGGTCGCGAGGCGGGAACTCGTGACAGGTGCCCGAGACCAGAGGAGAAAAAAACTCCCCCGGGACAGGAGGCGGGAACACCCGACAGGTGCCCGAGAGCACAAAAAACTACCTCCCCCGGGTCGCGAGGCGGGAACTCGTGACAGGTGCCCGAGACCAGAGGAGAAAAAAACTCCCCCGGGACAGGAGGCGGGAACACCCGACAGGTGCCGGAGAGCACAAAAAACTACCTCCCCCGGGTCGCGAGGCGGGAACTCGTGACAGGTGCCCGAGACCACAGGAGAAAAAAACTCCCCCGGGACAGGAGGCGGGAACACCCGACAGGTGCCGGAGAGCACAAAAAACTACCTCCACCGGGTCACGAGGCGGGAACTCGTGACAGGAACACATTCTTCAGGATTTGCTTCACAAAACTGCACTGGGAGAGTTTCGTGTGCAGGAATTCGAATTCAAATCCAACCGTCTCTGATCTCCTATGGAGAATGTCTCTTAGGGCCACGAGTGTGCGGGAACACCCGACAGTTGCCCGAGAGCACAAACAACTACCTCCCCCGGGTCACGAGGCGGGAACTCGTGACAGGTGCCCGAGACCAGAGGAGAAAAAAACTCCCCCGGGACAGGAGGCGGGAACACCCGACAGGTGCCGGAGAGCACAAAAAACTACCTCCCCCGGGTCGCGAGGCGGGAACTCGTGACAGGTGCCCGAGACCAGAGGAGAAAAAAACTCCCCCGGGACAGGAGGCGGGAACACCCGACAGGTGCCGGAGAGCACAAAAAACTACCTCCCCCGGGTCGCGAGGCGGGAACTCGTGACAGGTGCCCGAGACCAGAGGAGAAAAAAACTCCCCCGGGACAGGAGGCGGGAACACCCGACAGGTGCCGGAGAGCACAAAAAACTACCTCCCCCGGGTCGCGAGGCGGGAACTCGTGACAGTTGACCGAGACCAGAGGAGAAAAAAACTCCCCCGGGACAGGAGGCGGGAACACCCGACAGGTGCCCGAGAGCACAAAAAACTACCTCCCCCGGGTCGCGAGGCGGGAACTCGTGACAGGTGCCCGAGACCAGAGGAGAAAAAAACTCCCCCGGGACAGGAGGCGGGAACACCCGACAGGTGCCCGAGAGCACAAAAAACTACCTCCCCCGGGTCGCGAGGCGGGAACTCGTGACAGGTGCCCGAGACCAGAGGAGAAAAAAACTCCCCCGGGACAGGAGGCGGGAACACCCGACAGGTGCCGGAGAGCACAAAAAACTACCTCCCCCGGGTCGCGAGGCGGGAACTCGTGACAGGTGCCCGAGACCAGAGGAGAAAAAAACTCCCCCGGGACAGGAGGCGGGAACACCCGACAGGTGCCGGAGAGCACAAAAAACTACCTCCCCCGGGTCGCGAGGCGGGAACTCGTGACAGGTGCCCGAGACCAGAGGAGAAAAAAACTCCCCCGGGACAGGAGGCGGGAACACCCGACAGGTGCCGGAGAGCACAAAAAACTACCTCCCCCGGGTCGCGAGGCGGGAACTCGTGACAGGTGCCCGAGACCAGAGGAGAAAAAAACTCCCCCGGGACAGGAGGCGGGAACACCCGACAGGTGCCGGAGAGCACAAAAAACTACCTCCCCCGGGTCGCGAGGCGGGAACTCGTGACAGGTGCCCGAGACCAGAGGAGAAAAAAACTCCCCCGGGACAGGAGGCGGGAACACCCGACAGGTGCCGGAGAGCACAAAAAACTACCTCCCCCGGGTCGCGAGGCGGGAACTCGTGACAGGTGCCCGAGACCAGAGGAGAAAAAAACTCCCCCGGGACAGGAGGCGGGAACACCCGACAGGTGCCGGAGAGCACAAAAAACTACCTCCCCCGGGTCGCGAGGCGGGAACTCGTGACAGGTGCCCGAGACCAGAGGAGAAAAAAACTCCCCCGGGACAGGAGGCGGGAACACCCGACAGGTGCCGGAGAGCACAAAAAACTACCTCCCCCGGGTCGCGAGGCGGGAACTCGTGACAGGTGCCCGAGACCACAGGAGAAAAAAACTCCCCCGGGGCAATAGGCGGGAACACCCGACAGGTGCCGGAGAGCACAAAAAACTACCTCCCCCGGGTCACGAGGCGGGAACTCGTGACAGGAACACATTCTTCAGGATTTGCTTCACAAAGCTGCACTGGGAGAGTTTCGTGTGCAGGAATTCGAATTCAAATCCAACCGTCTCTGATCTCCTATGGAGAATGTCTCTTAGGGCCACGAGTGTGCGGGAACACCCGACAGTTGCCCGAGAGCACAAACAACTACCTCCCCCGGGTCGCGAGGCGGGAACTCGTGACAGGTGCCCGAGACCACAGGAGAAAAAAACTCCCCCGGGACAGGAGGCGGGAACACCCGACAGGTGCCGGAGAGCACAAAAAACTACCTCCCCCGGGTCGCGAGGCGGGAACTCGTGACAGGTGCCCGAGACCAGAGGAGAAAAAAACTCCCCCGGGACAGGAGGCGGGAACACCCGACAGGTGCCGGAGAGCACAAAAAACTACCTCCCCCGGGTCGCGAGGCGGGAACTCGTGACAGGTGCCCGAGACCAGAGGAGAAAAAAACTCCCCCGGGACAGGAGGCGGGAACACCCGACAGGTGCCGGAGAGCACAAAAAACTACCTCCCCCGGGTCGCGAGGCGGGAACTCGTGACAGTTGACCGAGACCAGAGGAGAAAAAAACTCCCCCGGGACAGGAGGCGGGAACACCCGACAGGTGCCCGAGAGCACAAAAAACTACCTCCCCCGGGTCGCGAGGCGGGAACTCGTGACAGGTGCCCGAGACCAGAGGAGAAAAAAACTCCCCCGGGACAGGAGGCGGGAACACCCGACAGGTGCCCGAGAGCACAAAAAACTACCTCCCCCGGGTCGCGAGGCGGGAACTCGTGACAGGTGCCCGAGACCAGAGGAGAAAAAAACTCCCCCGGGACAGGAGGCGGGAACACCCGACAGGTGCCGGAGAGCACAAAAAACTACCTCCCCCGGGTCGCGAGGCGGGAACTCGTGACAGGTGCCCGAGACCAGAGGAGAAAAAAACTCCCCCGGGACAGGAGGCGGGAACACCCGACAGGTGCCGGAGAGCACAAAAAACTACCTCCCCCGGGTCGCGAGGCGGGAACTCGTGACAGGTGCCCGAGACCAGAGGAGAAAAAAACTCCCCCGGGACAGGAGGCGGGAACACCCGACAGGTGCCGGAGAGCACAAAAAACTACCTCCCCCGGGTCGCGAGGCGGGAACTCGTGACAGGTGCCCGAGACCAGAGGAGAAAAAAACTCCCCCGGGACAGGAGGCGGGAACACCCGACAGGTGCCGGAGAGCACAAAAAACTACCTCCCCCGGGTCGCGAGGCGGGAACTCGTGACAGGTGCCCGAGACCAGAGGAGAAAAAAACTCCCCCGGGACAGGAGGCGGGAACACCCGACAGGTGCCGGAGAGCACAAAAAACTACCTCCCCCGGGTCGCGAGGCGGGAACTCGTGACAGGTGCCCGAGACCAGAGGAGAAAAAAACTCCCCCGGGACAGGAGGCGGGAACACCCGACAGGTGCCGGAGAGCACAAAAAACTACCTCCCCCGGGTCGCGAGGCGGGAACTCGTGACAGGTGCCCGAGACCAGAGGAGAAAAAAACTCCCCCGGGACAGGAGGCGGGAACACCCGACAGGTGCCGGAGAGCACAAAAAACTACCTCCCCCGGGTCGCGAGGCGGGAACTCGTGACAGGTGCCCGAGACCACAGGAGAAAAAAACTCCCCCGGGGCAATAGGCGGGAACACCCGACAGGTGCCGGAGAGCACAAAAAACTACCTCCCCCGGGTCACGAGGCGGGAACTCGTGACAGGAACACATTCTTCAGGATTTGCTTCACAAAGCTGCACTGGGAGAGTTTCGTGTGCAGGAATTCGAATTCAAATCCAACCGTCTCTGATCTCCTATGGAGAATGTCTCTTAGGGCCACGAGTGTGCGGGAACACCCGACAGTTGCCCGAGAGCACAAACAACTACCTCCCCCGGGTCGCGAGGCGGGAACTCGTGACAGGTGCCCGAGACCACAGGAGAAAAAAACTCCCCCGGGACAGGAGGCGGGAACACCCGACAGGTGCCGGAGAGCACAAAAAACTACCTCCCCCGGGTCGCGAGGCGGGAACTCGTGACAGGTGCCCGAGACCAGAGGAGAAAAAAACTCCCCCGGGACAGGAGGCGGGAACACCCGACAGGTGCCGGAGAGCACAAAAAACTACCTCCCCCGGGTCGCGAGGCGGGAACTCGTGACAGGTGCCCGAGACCACAGGAGAAAAAAACTCCCCCGGGGCAGGAGGCGGGAACACCCGACAGGTGCCGGAGAGCACAAAAAACTACCTCCCCCGGGTCACGAGGCGGGAACTCGTGACAGGAACACATTCTTCAGGATTTGCTTCACAAAGCTGCACTGGGAGAGTTTCGTGTGCAGGAATTCGAATTCAAATCCAACCGTCTCTGATCTCCTATGGAGAATGTCTCTTAGGGCCACGAGTGTGCGGGAACACCCGACAGTTGCCCGAGAGCACAAAAAACTACCTCCCCCGGGTCGCGAGGCGGGAACTCGTGACAGGTGCCCGAGACCACAGGAGAAAAAAACTCCCCCGGGACAGGAGGCGGGAACACCCGACAGGTGCCGGAGAGCACAAAAAACTACCTCCCCCGGGTTGCGAGGCGGGAACTCGTGACAGGTGCCCGAGACCAGAGGAGAAAAAACTCCCCCGGGACAGGAGGCGGGAACACCCGACAGGTGCCGGAGAGCACAAAAAACTACCTCCCCCGGGTCGCGAGGCGGGAACTCGTGACAGTTGACCGAGACCAGAGGAGAAAAAAACTCCCCCGGGACAGGAGGCGGGAACACCCGACAGGTGCCCGAGAGCACAAAAAACTACCTCCCCCGGGTCGCGAGGCGGGAACTCGTGACAGGTGCCCGAGACCAGAGGAGAAAAAAACTCCCCCGGGACAGGAGGCGGGAACACCCGACAGGTGCCGGAGAGCACAAAAAACTACCTCCCCCGGGTCGCGAGGCGGGAACTCGTGACAGGTGCCCGAGACCAGAGGAGAAAAAAACTCCCCCGGGACAGGAGGCGGGAACACCCGACAGGTGCCGGAGAGCACAAAAAACTACCTCCCCCGGGTCGCGAGGCGGGAACTCGTGACAGGTGCCCGAGACCAGAGGAGAAAAAAACTCCCCCGGGACAGGAGGCGGGAACACCCGACAGGTGCCGGAGAGCACAAAAAACTACCTCCCCCGGGTCGCGAGGCGGGAACTCGTGACAGGTGCCCGAGACCAGAGGAGAAAAAAACTCCCCCGGGACAGGAGGCGGGAACACCCGACAGGTGCCGGAGAGCACAAAAAACTACCTCCCCCGGGTCGCGAGGCGGGAACTCGTGACAGGTGCCCGAGACCAGAGGAGAAAAAAACTCCCCCGGGACAGGAGGCGGGAACACCCGACAGGTGCCGGAGAGCACAAAAAACTACCTCCCCCGGGTCGCGAGGCGGGAACTCGTGACACGTGCCCGAGACCAGAGGAGAAAAAAACTCCCCCGGGACAGGAGGCGGGAACACCCGACAGGTGCCGGAGAGCACAAAAAACTACCTCCCCCGGGTCGCGAGGCGGGAACTCGTGACAGGTGCCCGAGACCAGAGGAGAAAAAAACTCCCCCGGGACAGGAGGCGGGAACACCCGACAGGTGCCCGAGAGCACAAAAAACTACCTCCCCCGGGTCGCGAGGCGGGAACTCGTGACAGGTGCCCGAGACCAGAGGAGAAAAAAACTCCCCCGGGACAGGAGGCGGGAACACCCGACAGGTGCCGGAGAGCACAAAAAACTACCTCCCCCGGGTCGCGAGGCGGGAACTCGTGACAGGTGCCCGAGACCACAGGAGAAAAAAACTCCCCCGGGACAGGAGGCGGGAACACCCGACAGGTGCCGGAGAGCACAAAAAACTACCTCCCCCGGGTCACGAGGCGGGAACTCGTGACAGGAACACATTCTTCAGGATTTGCTTCACAAAGCTGCACTGGGAGAGTTTCGTGTGCAGGAATTCGAATTCAAATCCAACCGTCTCTGATCTCCTATGGAGAATGTCTCTTAGGGCCACGAGTGTGCGGGAACACCCGACAGTTGCCCGAGAGCACAAACAACTACCTCCCCCGGGTCACGAGGCGGGAACTCGTGACAGGTGCCCGAGACCACAGGAGAAAAAAACTCCCCCGGTACAGGAGGCGGGAACACCCGACAGGTGCCGGAGAGCACAAAAACTACCTCCCCCGGGTCGCGAGGCGGGAACTCGTGACAGGTGCCCGAGACCAGAGGAGAAAAAACTCCCCCGGGACAGGAGGCGGGAACACCCGACAGGTGCCCGAGAGCACAAAAAACTACCTCCCCCGGGTTGCGAGGCGGGAACTCGTGACAGGTGCCCGAGACCAGAGGAGAAAAAAACTCCCCCGGGACAGGAGGCGGGAACACCCGACAGGTGCCGGAGAGCACAAAAAACTACCTCCCCCGGGTCGCGAGGCGGGAACTCGTGACAGGTGCCCGAGACCAGAGGAGAAAAAAACTCCCCCGGGACAGGAGGCGGGAACACCCGACAGGTGCCGGAGAGCACAAAAAACTACCTCCCCCGGGTCGCGAGGCGGGAACTCGTGACAGGTGCCCGAGACCAGAGGAGAAAAAAACTCCCCCGGGACAGGAGGCGGGAACACCCGACAGGTGCCGGAGAGCACAAAAAACTACCTCCCCCGGGTCGCGAGGCGGGAACTCGTGACAGGTGCCCGAGACCAGAGGAGAAAAAAACTCCCCCGGGACAGGAGGCGGGAACACCCGACAGGTGCCGGAGAGCACAAAAAACTACCTCCCCCGGGTCGCGAGGCGGGAACTCGTGACAGGTGCCCGAGACCAGAGGAGAAAAAAACTCCCCCGGGACAGGAGGCGGGAACACCCGACAGGTGCCCGAGAGCACAAAAAACTACCTCCCCCGGGTCGCGAGGCGGGAACTCGTGACAGGTGCCCGAGACCAGAGGAGAAAAAAACTCCCCCGGGACAGGAGGCGGGAACACCCGACAGGTGCCGGAGAGCACAAAAAACTACCTCCCCCGGGTCGCGAGGCGGGAACTCGTGACAGGTGCCCGAGACCAGAGGAGAAAAAAACTCCCCCGGGACAGGAGGCGGGAACACCCGACAGGTGCCGGAGAGCACAAAAAACTACCTCCCCCGGGTCGCGAGGCGGGAACTCGTGACAGGTGCCCGAGACCAGAGGAGAAAAAAACTCCCCCGGGACAGGAGGCGGGAACACCCGACAGGTGCCGGAGAGCACAAAAAACTACCTCCCCCGGGTCGCGAGGCGGGAACTCGTGACAGGTGCCCGAGACCACAGGAGAAAAAAACTCCCCCGGGGCAGGAGGCGGGAACACCCGACAGGTGCCCGAGAGCACAAAAAACTACCTCCCCCGGGTCACGAGGCGGGAACTCGTGACAGGAACACATTCTTCAGGATTTGCTTCACAAAGCTGCACTGGGAGAGTTTCGTGTGCAGGAATTCGAATTCAAATCCAACCGTCTCTGATCTCCTATGGAGAATGTCTCTTAGGGCCACGAGTGTGCGGGAACACCCGACAGTTGCCCGAGAGCACAAACAACTACCTCCCCCGGGTCACGAGGCGGGAACTCGTGACAGGTGCCCGAGACCACAGGAGAAAAAAACTCCCCCGGGACAGGAGGCGGGAACACCCGACAGGTGCCGGAGAGCACAAAAACTACCTCCCCCGGGTCGCGAGGCGGGAACTCGTGACAGGTGCCCGAGACCAGAGGAGAAAAAAACTCCCCCGGGACAGGAGGCGGGAACACCCGACAGGTGCCCGAGAGCACAAAAAACTACCTCCCCCGGGTCGCGAGGCGGGAACTCGTGACAGGTGCCCGAGACCAGAGGAGAAAAAAACTCCCCCGGGACAGGAGGCGGGAACACCCGACAGGTGCCGGAGAGCACAAAAAACTACCTCCCCCGGGTCGCGAGGCGGGAACTCGTGACAGGTGCCCGAGACCAGAGGAGAAAAAAACTCCCCCGGGACAGGAGGCGGGAACACCCGACAGGTGCCGGAGAGCACAAAAAACTACCTCCCCCGGGTCGCGAGGCGGGAACTCGTGACAGGTGCCCGAGACCAGAGGAGAAAAAAACTCCCCCGGGACAGGAGGCGGGAACACCCGACAGGTGCCCGAGAGCACAAAAAACTACCTCCCCCGGGTCGCGAGGCGGGAACTCGTGACAGGTGCCCGAGACCAGAGGAGAAAAAAACTCCCCCGGGACAGGAGGCGGGAACACCCGACAGGTGCCGGAGAGCACAAAAAACTACCTCCCCTGGGTCGCGAGGCGGGAACTCGTGACAGGTGCCCGAGACCAGAGGAGAAAAAAACTCCCCCGGGACAGGAGGCGGGAACACCCGACAGGTGCCGGAGAGCACAAAAAACTACCTCCCCCGGGTCGCGAGGCGGGAACTCGTGACAGGTGCCCGAGACCAGAGGAGAAAAAAACTCCCCCGGGACAGGAGGCGGGAACACCCGACAGGTGCCCGAGAGCACAAAAAACTACCTCCCCCGGGTCGCGAGGCGGGAACTCGTGACAGGTGCCCGAGACCAGAGGAGAAAAAAACTCCCCCGGGACAGGAGGCGGGAACACCCGACAGGTGCCGGAGAGCACAAAAAACTACCTCCCCCGGGTCGCGAGGCGGGAACTCGTGACAGGTGCCCGAGACCAGAGGAGAAAAAAACTCCCCCGGGACAGGAGGCGGGAACACCCGACAGGTGCCGGAGAGCACAAAAAACTACCTCCCCCGGGTCACGAGGCGGGAACTCGTGACAGGTGCCCGAGACCAGAGGAGAAAAAAACTCCCCCGGGACAGGAGGCGGGAACACCCGACAGGTGCCGGAGAGCACAAAAAACTACCTCCCCCGGGTCACGAGGCGGGAACTCGTGACAGGTGCCCGAGACCAGAGGAGAAAAAAACTCCCCCGGGACAGGAGGCGGGAACACCCGACAGGTGCCGGAGAGCACAAAAAACTACCTCCCCCGGGTCGCGAGGCGGGAACTCGTGACAGGTGCCCGAGACCACAGGAGAAAAAAACTCCCCCGGGACAGGAGGCGGGAACACCCGACAGGTGCCGGAGAGCACAAAAAACTACCTCCCCCGGGTCACGAGGCGGGAACTCGTGACAGGTGCCCGAGACCAGAGGAGAAAAAAACTCCCCCGGGACAGGAGGCGGGAACACCCGACAGGTGCCGGAGAGCACAAAAAACTACCTCCCCCGGGTCGCGAGGCGGGAACTCGTGACAGGTGCCCGAGACCACAGGAGAAAAAAACTCCCCCGGGGCAGGAGGCGGGAACACCCGACAGGTGCCGGAGAGCACAAAAAACTACCTCCCCCGGGTCGCGAGGCGGGAACTCGTGACAGGAACACATTCTTCAGGATTTGCTTCACAAAGCTGCACTGGGAGAGTTTCGTGTGCAGGAATTCGAATTCAAATCCAACCGTCTCTGATCTCCTATGGAGAATGTCTCTTAGGGCCACGAGTGTGCGGGAACACCCGACAGTTGCCCGAGAGCACAAACAACTACCTCCCCCGGGTCACGAGGCGGGAACTCGTGACAGGTGCCCGAGACCACAGGAGAAAAAAACTCCCCCGGGACAGGAGGCGGGAACACCCGACAGGTGCCGGAGAGCACAAAAAACTACCTCCCCCGGGTCGCGAGGCGGGAACTCGTGACAGGTGCCCGAGACCAGAGGAGAAAAAAACTCCCCCGGGACAGGAGGCGGGAACACCCGACAGGTGCCCGAGAGCACAAAAAACTACCTCCCCCGGGTCGCGAGGCGGGAACTCGTGACAGGTGCCCAAGACCAGAGGAGAAAAAAACTCCCCCGGGACAGGAGGCGGGAACACCCGACAGGTGCCGGAGAGCACAAAAAACTACCTCCCCCGGGTCGCGAGGCGGGAACTCGTGACAGGTGCCCGAGACCACAGGAGAAAAAAACTCCCCCGGGACAGGAGGCGGGAACACCCGACAGGTGCCGGAGAGCACAAAAAACTACCTCCCCCGGGTCACGAGGCGGGAACTCGTGACAGGTGCCCGAGACCAGAGGAGAAAAAAACTCCCCCGGGACAGGAGGCGGGAACACCCGACAGGTGCCGGAGAGCACAAAAAACTACCTCCCCCGGGTCGCGAGGCGGGAACTCGTGACAGGTGCCCGAGACCACAGGAGAAAAAAACTCCCCCGGGGCAGGAGGCGGGAACACCCGACAGGTGCCGGAGAGCACAAAAAACTACCTCCCCCGGGTCACGAGGCGGGAACTCGTGACAGGAACACATTCTTCAGGATTTGCTTCACAAAGCTGCACTGGGAGAGTTTCGTGTGCAGGAATTCGAATTCAAATCCAACCGTCTCTGATCTCCTACGGAGAATGTCTCTTAGGGCCACGAGTGTGCGGGAACACCCGACAGTTGCCCGAGAGCACAAACAACTACCTCCCCCGGGTCGCGAGGCGGGAACTCGTGACAGGTGCCCGAGACCACAGGAGAAAAAAACTCCCCCGGGACAGGAGGCGGGAACACCCGACAGGTGCCCGAGAGCACAAAAAACTACCTCCCCCGGGTCGCGAGGCGGGAACTCGTGACAGGTGCCCGAGACCAGAGGAGAAAAAAACTCCCCCGGGACAGGAGGCGGGAACACCCGACAGGTGCCGGAGAGCACAAAAAACTACCTCCCCCGGGTCGCGAGGCGGGAACTCGTGACAGGTGCCCGAGACCAGAGGAGAAAAAAACTCCCCCGGGACAGGAGGCGGGAACACCCGACAGGTGCCGGAGAGCACAAAAAACTACCTCCCCCGGGTCGCGAGGCGGGAACTCGTGACAGGTGCCCGAGACCAGAGGAGAAAAAAACTCCCCCGGGACAGGAGGCGGGAACACCCGACAGGTGCCCGAGAGCACAAAAAACTACCTCCCCCGGGTCGCGAGGCGGGAACTCGTGACAGGTGCCCGAGACCAGAGGAGAAAAAAACTCCCCCGGGACAGGAGGCGGGAACACCCGACAGGTGCCGGAGAGCACAAAAAACTACCTCCCCCGGGTCGCGAGGCGGGAACTCGTGACAGGTGCCCGAGACCAGAGGAGAAAAAAACTCCCCCGGGACAGGAGGCGGGAACACCCGACAGGTGCCGGAGAGCACAAAAAACTACCTCCCCCGGGTCACGAGGCGGGAACTCGTGACAGGTGCCCGAGACCAGAGGAGAAAAAAACTCCCCCGGGACAGGAGGCGGGAACACCCGACAGGTGCCGGAGAGCACAAAAAACTACCTCCCCCGGGTCGCGAGGCGGGAACTCGTGACAGGTGCCCGAGACCACAGGAGAAAAAAACTCCCCCGGGGCAGGAGGCGGGAACACCCGACAGGTGCCGGAGAGCACAAAAAACTACCTCCCCCGGGTCGCGAGGCGGGAACTCGTGACAGGAACACATTCTTCAGGATTTGCTTCACAAAGCTGCACTGGGAGAGTTTCGTGTGCAGGAATTCGAATTCAAATCCAACCGTCTCTGATCTCCTATGGAGAATGTCTCTTAGGGCCACGAGTGTGCGGGAACACCCGACAGTTGCCCGAGAGCACAAACAACTACCTCCCCCGGGTCACGAGGCGGGAACTCGTGACAGGTGCCCGAGACCACAGGAGAAAAAAACTCCCCCGGGACAGGAGGCGGGAACACCCGACAGGTGCCGGAGAGCACAAAAAACTACCTCCCCCGGGTCGCGAGGCGGGAACTCGTGACAGGTGCCCGAGACCAGAGGAGAAAAAAACTCCCCCGGGACAGGAGGCGGGAACACCCGACAGGTGCCCGAGAGCACAAAAAACTACCTCCCCCGGGTCGCGAGGCGGGAACTCGTGACAGGTGCCCGAGACCAGAGGAGAAAAAAACTCCCCCGGGACAGGAGGCGGGAACACCCGACAGGTGCCGGAGAGCACAAAAAACTACCTCCCCCGGGTCGCGAGGCGGGAACTCGTGACAGGTGCCCGAGACCACAGGAGAAAAAAACTCCCCCGGGACAGGAGGCGGGAACACCCGACAGGTGCCGGAGAGCACAAAAAACTACCTCCCCCGGGTCACGAGACGGGAACTCGTGACAGGTGCCCGAGACCAGAGGAGAAAAAAACTCCCCCGGGACAGGAGGCGGGAACACCCGACAGGTGCCGGAGAGCACAAAAAACTACCTCCCCCGGGTCGCGAGGCGGGAACTCGTGACAGGTGCCCGAGACCACAGGAGAAAAAAACTCCCCCGGGGCAGGAGGCGGGAACACCCGACAGGTGCCGGAGAGCACAAAAAACTACCTCCCCCGGGTCACGAGGCGGGAACTCGTGACAGGAACACATTCTTCAGGATTTGCTTCACAAAGCTGCACTGGGAGAGTTTCGTGTGCAGGAATTCGAATTCAAATCCAACCGTCTCTGATCTCCTATGGAGAATGTCTCTTAGGGCCACGAGTGTGCGGGAACACCCGACAGTTGCCCGAGAGCACAAACAACTACCTCCCCCGGGTCGCGAGGCGGGAACTCGTGACAGGTGCCCGAGACCACAGGAGAAAAAAACTCCCCCGGGACAGGAGGCGGGAACACCCGACAGGTGCCGGAGAGCACAAAAAACTACCTCCCCCGGGTCGCGAGGCGGGAACTCGTGACAGGTGCCCGAGACCAGAGGAGAAAAAAACTCCCCCGGGACAGGAGGCGGGAACACCCGACAGGTGCCGGAGAGCACAAAAAACTACCTCCCCCGGGTCGCGAGGCGGGAACTCGTGACAGGTGCCCGAGACCAGAGGAGAAAAAAACTCCCCCGGGACAGGAGGTGGGAACACCCGACAGGTGCCGGAGAGCACAAAAAACTACCTCCCCCGGGTCGCGAGGCGGGAACTCGTGACAGGTGCCCGAGACCAGAGGAGAAAAAAACTCCCCCGGGACAGGAGGCGGGAACACCCGACAGGTGCCCGAGAGCACAAAAAACTACCTCCCCCGGGTCGCGAGGCGGGAACTCGTGACAGGTGCCCGAGACCAGAGGAGAAAAAAACTCCCCCGGGACAGGAGGCGGGAACACCCGACAGGTGCCGGAGAGCACAAAAAACTACCTCCCCCGGGTCGCGAGGCGGGAACTCGTGACAGGTGCCCGAGACCAGAGGAGAAAAAAACTCCCCCGGGACAGGAGGCGGGAACACCCGACAGGTGCCGGAGAGCACAAAAAACTACCTCCCCCGGGTCACGAGGCGGGAACTCGTGACAGGTGCCCGAGACCAGAGGAGAAAAAAACTCCCCCGGGACAGGAGGCGGGAACACCCGACAGGTGCCGGAGAGCACAAAAAACTACCTCCCCCGGGTCACGAGGCGGGAACTCGTGACAGGTGCCCGAGACCAGAGGAGAAAAAAACTCCCCCGGGACAGGAGGCGGGAACACCCGACAGGTGCCGGAGAGCACAAAAAACTACCTCCCCCGGGTCGCGAGGCGGGAACTCGTGACAGGTGCCCGAGACCACAGGAGAAAAAAACTCCCCCGGGACAGGAGGCGGGAACACCCGACAGGTGCCCGAGAGCACAAAAACTACCTCCCCCGGGTCGCGAGGCGGGAACTCGTGACAGGAACACATTCTTCAGGATTTGCTTCACAAAGCTGCACTGGGAGAGTTTCGTGTGCAGGAATTCGAATTCAAATCCAACCGTCTCTGATCTCCTATGGAGAATGTCTCTTAGGGCCACGAGTGTGCGGGAACACCCGACAGTTGCCCGAGAGCACAAACAACTACCTCCCCCGGGTCACGAGGCGGGAACTCGTGACAGGTGCCCGAGACCACAGGAGAAAAAAACTCCCCCGGGACAGGAGGCGGGAACACCCGACAGGTGCCGGAGAGCACAAAAAACTACCTCCCCCGGGTCGCGAGGCGGGAACTCGTGACAGGTGCCCGAGAGCAGAGGAGAAAAAAACTCCCCCGGGACAGGAGGCGGGAACACCCGACAGGTGCCCGAGAGCACAAAAAACTACCTCCCCCGGGTCGCGAGGCGGGAACTCGTGACAGGTGCCCGAGACCAGAGGAGAAAAAAACTCCCCCGGGACAGGAGGCGGGAACACCCGACAGGTGCCGGAGAGCACAAAAAACTACCTCCCCCGGGTCGCGAGGCGGGAACTCGTGACAGGTGCCCGAGACCAGAGGAGAAAAAAACTCCCCCCGGGACAGGAGGCGGGAACACCCGACAGGTGCCGGAGAGCACAAAAAACTACCTCCCCCGGGTCGCGAGGCGGGAACTCGTGACAGGTGCCCGAGACCAGAGGAGAAAAAAACTCCCCCGGGACAGGAGGCGGGAACACCCGACAGGTGCCGGAGAGCACAAAAAACTACCTCCCCCGGGTCGCGAGGCGGGAACTCGTGACAGGTGCCCGAGACCAGAGGAGAAAAAAACTCCCCCGGGACAGGAGGCGGGAACACCCGACAGGTGCCGGAGAGCACAAAAAACTACCTCCCCCGGGTCGCGAGGCGGGAACTCGTGACAGGTGCCCGAGACCAGAGGAGAAAAAAACTCCCCCGGGACAGGAGGCGGGAACACCCGACAGGTGCCGGAGAGCACAAAAAACTACCTCCCCCGGGTCGCGAGGCGGGAACTCGTGACAGGTGCCCGAGACCAGAGGAGAAAAAAACTCCCCCGGGACAGGAGGCGGGAACACCCGACAGGTGCCGGAGAGCACAAAAAACTACCTCCCCCGGGTCGCGAGGCGGGAACTCGTGACAGGTGCCCGAGACCAGAGGAGAAAAAAACTCCCCCGGGACAGGAGGCGGGAACACCCGACAGGTGCCGGAGAGCACAAAAAACTACCTCCCCCGGGTCGCGAGGCGGGAACTCGTGACAGGTGCCCGAGACCAGAGGAGAAAAAAACTCCCCCGGGACAGGAGGCGGGAACACCCGACAGGTGCCGGAGAGCACAAAAAACTACCTCCCCCGGGTCGCGAGGGGGGAACTCGTGACAGGTGCCCGAGACCAGAGGAGAAAAAAACTCCCCCGGGACAGGAGGCGGGAACACCCGACAGGTGCCGGAGAGCACAAAAAACTACCTCCCCCGGGTCGCGAGGCGGGAACTCGTGACAGGTGCCCGAGACCAGAGGAGAAAAAAACTCCCCCGGGACAGGAGGCGGGAACACCCGACAGGTGCCGGAGAGCACAAAAAACTACCTCCCCCGGGTCGCGAGGCAGGAACTCGTGACAGGTGCCCGAGACCACAGGAGAAAAAAACTCCCCCGGGGCAGGAGGCGGGAACACCCGACAGGTGCCCGAGAGCACAAAAAACTACCTCCCCCGGGTCGCGAGGCGGGAACTCGTGACAGGAACACATTCTTCAGGATTTGCTTCACAAAGCTGCACTGGGAGAGTTTCGTGTGCAGGAATTCGAATTCAAATCCAACCGTCTCTGATCTCCTATGGAGAATGTCTCTTAGGGCCACGAGTGTGCGGGAACACCCGACAGTTGCCCGAGAGCACAAACAACTACCTCCCCCGGGTCACGAGGCGGGAACTCGTGACAGGTGCCCGAGACCACAGGAGAAAAAAACTCCCCCGGGACAGGAGGCGGGAACACCCGACAGGTGCCGGAGAGCACAAAAAACTACCTCCCCCGGGTCGCGAGGCGGGAACTCGTGACAGGTGCCCGAGACCAGAGGAGAAAAAAACTCCCCCGGGACAGGAGGCGGGAACACCCGACAGGTGCCCGAGAGCACAAAAAACTACCTCCCCCGGGTCACGAGGCGGGAACTCGTGACAGGTGCCCGAGACCAGAGGAGAAAAAAACTCCCCCGGGACAGGAGGCGGGAACACCCGACAGGTGCCGGAGAGCACAAAAAACTACCTCCCCCGGGTCACGAGGCGGGAACTCGTGACAGGTGCCCGAGACCACAGGAGAAAAAAACTCCCCCGGGACAGGAGGCGGGAACACCCGACAGGTGCCGGAGAGCACAAAAAACTACCTCCCCCGGGTCGCGAGGCGGGAACTCGTGACAGGTGCCCGAGACCAGAGGAGAAAAAAACTCCCCCGGGACAGGAGGCGGGAACACCCGACAGGTGCCGGAGAGCACAAAAAACTACCTCCCCCGGGTCGCGAGGCGGGAACTCGTGACAGGTGCCCGAGACCAGAGGAGAAAAAAACTCCCCCGGGACAGGAGGCGGGAACACCCGACAGGTGCCGGAGAGCACAAAAAACTACCTCCCCCGGGTCGCGAGGCGGGAACTCGTGACAGGTGCCCGAGACCAGAGGAGAAAAAAACTCCCCCGGGACAGGAGGCGGGAACACCCGACAGGTGCCGGAGAGCACAAAAAACTACCTCCCCCGGGTCGCGAGGCGGGAACTCGTGACAGGTGCCCGAGACCAGAGGAGAAAAAAACTCCCCCGGGACAGGAGGCGGGAACACCCGACAGGTGCCGGAGAGCACAAAAAACTACCTCCCCCGGGTCGCGAGGCGGGAACTCGTGACAGGTGCCCGAGACCACAGGAGAAAATAACTCCCCCGGGGCAGGAGGCGGGAACACCCGACAGGTGCCCGAGAGCACAAAAAACTACCTCCCCCGGGTCGCGAGGCGGGAACTCGTGACAGGAACACATTCTTCAGGATTTGCTTCACAAAGCTGCACTGGGAGAGTTTCGTGTGCAGGAATTCGAATTCAAATCCAACCGTCTCTGATCTCCTATGGAGAATGTCTCTTAGGGCCACGAGTGTGCGGGAACACCCGACAGTTGCCCGAGAGCACAAACAACTACCTCCCCCGGGTCACGAGGCGGGAACTCGTGACAGGTGCCCGAGACCACAGGAGAAAAAAACTCCCCCGGGACAGGAGGCGGGAACACCCGACAGGTGCCGGAGAGCACAAAAAACTACCTCCCCCGGGTCGCGAGGCGGGAACTCGTGACAGGTGCCCGAGACCAGAGGAGAAAAAAACTCCCCCGGGACAGGAGGCGGGAACACCCGACAGGTGCCCGAGAGCACAAAAAACTACCTCCCCCGGGTCACGAGGCGGGAACTCGTGACAGGTGCCCGAGACCAGAGGAGAAAAAAACTCCCCCGGGACAGGAGGCGGGAACACCCGACAGGTGCCGGAGAGCACAAAAAACTACCTCCCCCGGGTCACGAGGCGGGAACTCGTGACAGGTGCCCGAGACCACAGGAGAAAAAAACTCCCCCGGGACAGGAGGCGGGAACACCCGACAGGTGCCCGAGAGCACAAAAAACTACCTCCCCCGGGTCGCGAGGCGGGAACTCGTGACAGGTGCCCGAGACCAGAGGAGAAAAAAACTCCCCCGGGACAGGAGGCGGGAACACCCGACAGGTGCCGGAGAGCACAAAAAACTACCTCCCCCGGGTCGCGAGGCGGGAACTCGTGACAGGTGCCCGAGACCAGAGGAGAAAAAAACTCCCCCGGGACAGGAGGCGGGAACACCCGACAGGTGCCGGAGAGCACAAAAAACTACCTCCCCCGGGTCGCGAGGCGGGAACTCGTGACAGGTGCCCGAGACCAGAGGAGAAAAAAACTCCCCCGGGACAGGAGGCGGGAACACCCGACAGGTGCCCGAGAGCACAAAAAACTACCTCCCCCGGGTCGCGAGGTGGGAACTCGTGACAGGTGCCCGAGACCAGAGGAGAAAAAAACTCCCCCGGGACAGGAGGCGGGAACACCCGACAGGTGCCGTAGAGCACAAAAAACTACCTCCCCCGGGTCGCGAGGCGGGAACTCGTGACAGGTGCCCGAGACCAGAGGAGAAAAAAACTCCCCCGGGACAGGAGGCGGGAACACCCGACAGGTGCCGGAGAGCACAAAAAACTACCTCCCCCGGGTCGCGAGGCGGGAACTCGTGACAGGTGCCCGAGACCAGAGGAGAAAAAAACTCCCCCGGGACAGGAGGCGGGAACACCCGACAGGTGCCGGAGAGCACAAAAAACTACCTCCCCCGGGTCGCGAGGCGGGAACTCGTGACAGGTGCCCGAGACCAGAGGAGAAAAAAACTCCCCCGGGACAGGAGGCGGGAACACCCGACAGGTGCCGGAGAGCACAAAAAACTACCTCCCCCGGGTCGCGAGGCGGGAACTCGTGACAGGTGCCCGAGACCAGAGGAGAAAAAAACTCCCCCGGGACAGGAGGCGGGAACACCCGACAGGTGCCGGAGAGCACAAAAAACTACCTCCCCCGGGTCGCGAGGCGGGAACTCGTGACAGGTGCCCGAGACCACAGGAGAAAAAAACTCCCCCGGGGCAGGAGGCGGGAACACCCGACAGGTGCCGGAGAGCACAAAAAACTACCTCCCCCGGGTCGCGAGGCGGGAACTCGTGACAGGAACACATTCTTCAGGATTTGCTTCACAAAGCTGCACTGGGAGAGTTTCGTGTGCAGGAATTCGAATTCAAATCCAACCGTCTCTGATCTCCTATGGAGAATGTCTCTTAGGGCCACGAGTGTGCGGGAACACCCGACAGTTGCCCGAGAGCACAAACAACTACCTCCCCCGGGTCACGAGGCGGGAACTCGTGACAGGTGCCCGAGACCACAGGAGAAAAAAACTCCCCCGGAACAGGAGGCGGGAACACCCGACAGGTGCCGGAGAGCACAAAAAACTACCTCCCCCGGGTCGCGAGGCGGGAACTCGTGACAGGTGCCCGAGACCAGAGGAGAAAAAAACTCCCCCGGGACAGGAGGCGGGAACACCCGACAGGTGCCCGAGAGCACAAAAAACTACCTCCCCCGGGTCGCGAGGCGGGAACTCGTGACAGGTGCCCGAGACCAGAGGAGAAAAAAACTCCCCCGGGACAGGAGGCGGGAACACCCGACAGGTGCCGGAGAGCACAAAAAACTACCTCCCCCGGGTCGCGAGGCGGGAACTCGTGACAGGTGCCCGAGACCACAGGAGAAAAAAACTCCCCCGGGACAGGAGGCGGGAACACCCGACAGGTGCCGGAGAGCACAAAAAACTACCTCCCCCGGGTCACGAGGCGGGAACTCGTGACAGGTGCCCGAGACCAGAGGAGAAAAAAACTCCCCCGGGACAGGAGGCGGGAACACCCGACAGGTGCCGGAGAGCACAAAAAACTACCTCCCCCGGGTCGCGAGGCGGGAACTCGTGACAGGTGCCCGAGACCACAGGAGAAAAAAACTCCCCCGGGGCAGGAGGCGGGAACACCCGACAGGTGCCGGAGAGCACAAAAAACTACCTCCCCCGGGTCACGAGGCGGGAACTCGTGACAGGAACACATTCTTCAGGATTTGCTTCACAAAGCTGCACTGGGAGAGTTTCGTGTGCAGGAATTCGAATTCAAATCCAACCGTCTCTGATCTCCTATGGAGAATGTCTCTTAGGGCCACGAGTGTGCGGGAACACCCGACAGTTGCCCGAGAGCACAAACAACTACCTCCCCCGGGTCGCGAGGCGGGAACTCGTGACAGGTGCCCGAGACCACAGGAGAAAAAAACTCCCCCGGGACAGGAGGCGGGAACACCCGACAGGTGCCGGAGAGCACAAAAAACTACCTCCCCCGGGTCGCGAGGCGGGAACTCGTGACAGGTGCCCGAGACCAGAGGAGAAAAAAACTCCCCCGGGACAGGAGGCGGGAACACCCGACAGGTGCCGGAGAGCACAAAAAACTACCTCCCCCGGGTCGCGAGGCGGGAACTCGTGACAGGTGCCCGAGACCAGAGGAGAAAAAAACTCCCCCGGGGCAGGAGGCGGGAACACCCGACAGGTGCCGGAGAGCACAAAAAACTACCTCCCCCGGGTCACGAGGCGGGAACTCGTGACAGGAACACATTCTTCAGGATTTGCTTCACAAAGCTGCACTGGGAGAGTTTCGTGTGCAGGAATTCGAATTCAAATCCAACCGTCTCTGATCTCCTATGGAGAATGTCTCTTAGGGCCACGAGTGTGCGGGAACACCCGACAGTTGCCCGAGAGCACAAAAAACTACCTCCCCCGGGTCGCGAGGCGGGAACTCGTGACAGGTGCCCGAGACCACAGGAGAAAAAAACTCCCCCGGGACAGGAGGCGGGAACACCCGACAGGTGCCGGAGAGCACAAAAAACTACCTCCCCCGGGTCGCGAGGCGGGAACTCGTGACAGGTGCCCGAGACCAGAGGAGAAAAAAACTCCCCCGGGACAGGAGGCGGGAACACCCGACAGGTGCCCGAGACCAGAGGAGAAAAAAACTCCCCCGGGACAGGAGGCGGGAACACCCGACAGGTGCCGGAGAGCACAAAAAACTACCTCCCCCGGGTCGCGAGGCGGGAACTCGTGACAGGTGCCCGAGACCAGAGGAGAAAAAAACTCCCCCGGGACAGGAGGCGGGAACACCCGACAGGTGCCGGAGAGCACAAAAAACTACCTCCCCCGGGTCGCGAGGCGGGAACTCGTGACAGGTGCCCGAGACCACAGGAGAAAAAAACTCCCCCGGGGCAGGAGGCGGGAACACCCGACAGGTGCCGGAGAGCACAAAAAACTACCTCCCCCGGGTCGCGAGGCGGGAACTCGTGACAGGAACACATTCTTCAGGATTTGCTTCACAAAGCTGCACTGGGAGAGTTTCGTGTGCAGGAATTCGAATTCAAATCCAACCGTCTCTGATCTCCTATGGAGAATGTCTCTTAGGGCCACGAGTGTGCGGGAACACCCGACAGTTGCCCGAGAGCACAAACAACTACCTCCCCCGGGTCACGAGGCGGGAACTCGTGACAGGTGCCCGAGACCACAGGAGAAAAAAACTCCCCCGGGACAGGAGGCGGGAACACCCGACAGGTGCCGGAGAGCACAAAAAACTACCTCCCCCGGGTCGCGAGGCGGGAACTCGTGACAGGTGCCCGAGACCAGAGGAGAAAAAAACTCCCCCGGGACAGGAGGCGGGAACACCCGACAGGTGCCGGAGAGCACAAAAAACTACCTCCCCCGGGTCGCGAGGCGGGAACTCGTGACAGGTGCCCGAGACCAGAGGAGAAAAAAACTCCCCCGGGGCAGGAGGCGGGAACACCCGACAGGTGCCGGAGAGCACAAAAAACTATCTCCCCCGGGTCACGAGGCGGGAACTCGTGACAGGAACACATTCTTCAGGATTTGCTTCACAAAGCTGCACTGGGAGAGTTTCGTGTGCAGGAATTCGAATTCAAATCCAACCGTCTCTGATCTCCTATGGAGAATGTCTCTTAGGGCCACGAGTGTGCGGGAACACCCGACAGTTGCCCGAGAGCACAAAAAACTACCTCCCCCGGGTCGCGAGGCGGGAACTTGTGACAGGTGCCCGAGACCACAGGAGAAAAAAACTCCCCCGGGACAGGAGGCGGGAACACCCGACAGGTGCCGGAGAGCACAAAAAACTACCTCCCCCGGGTCGCGAGGCGGGAACTCGTGACAGGTGCCCGAGACCAGAGGAGAAAAAAACTCCCCCGGGACAGGAGGCGGGAACACCCGACAGGTGCCCGAGACCAGAGGAGAAAAAAACTCCCCCGGGACAGGAGGCGGGAACACCCGACAGGTGCCGGAGAGCACAAAAAACTACCTCCCCCGGGTCGCGAGGCGGGAACTCGTGACAGGTGCCCGAGACCAGAGGAGAAAAAAACTCCCCCGGGACAGGAGGCGGGAACACCCGACAGGTGCCGGAGAGCACAAAAAACTACCTCCCCGGGTCGCGAGGCGGGAACTCGTGACAGGTGCCCGAGACCACAGGAGAAAAAAACTCCCCCGGGGCAGGAGGCGGGAACACCCAACAGGTGCCGGAGAGCACAAAAAACTACCTCCCCCGGGTCGAGGCGGGAACTCGTGACAGGAACACATTCTTCAGGATTTGCTTCACAAAGCTGCACTGGGAGAGTTTCGTGTGCAGGAATTCGAATTCAAATCCAACCGTCTCTGATCTCCTATGGAGAATGTCTCTTAGGGCCACGAGTGTGCGGGAACACCCGACAGTTGCCCGAGAGCACAAACAACTACCTCCCCCGGGTCACGAGGCGGGAACTCGTGACAGGTGCCCGAGACCACAGGAGAAAAAAACTCCCCCGGGACAGGAGGCGGGAACACCCGACAGGTGCCGGAGAGCACAAAAAACTACCTCCCCCGGGTCGCGAGGCGGGAACTCGTGACAGGTGCCCGAGACCAGAGGAGAAAAAAACTCCCCCGGGACAGGAGGCGGGAACACCCGACAGGTGCCGGAGAGCACAAAAAACTACCTCCCCCGGGTCGCGAGGCGGGAACTCGTGACAGGTGCCCGAGACCAGAGGAGAAAAAAACTCCCCGGGGCAGGAGGCGGGAACACCCGACAGGTGCCGGAGAGCACAAAAAACTACCTCCCCCGGGTCACGAGGCGGGAACTCGTGACAGGAACACATTCTTCAGGATTTGCTTCACAAAGCTGCACTGGGAGAGTTTCGTGTGCAGGAATTCGAATTCAAATCCAACCGTCTCTGATCTCCTATGGAGAATGTCTCTTAGGGCCACGAGTGTGCGGGAACACCCGACAGTTGCCCGAGAGCACAAACAACTACCTCCCCCGGGTCACGAGGCGGGAACTCGTGACAGGTGCCCGAGACCACAGGAGAAAAAAAACTCCCCCGGGACAGGAGGCGGGAACACCCGACAGGTGCCGGAGAGCACAAAAAACTACCTCCCCCGGGTCGCGAGGCGGGAACTCGTGACAGGTGCCCGAGACCAGAGGAGAAAAAAACTCCCCGGGACAGGAGGCGGGAACACCCGACAGGTGCCGGAGAGCACAAAAAACTACCTCCCCCGGGTCGCGAGGCGGGAACTCGTGACAGGTGCCCGAGACCAGAGGAGAAAAAAACTCCCCCGGGGCAGGAGGCGGGAACACCCGACAGGTGCCGGAGAGCACAAAAACTACCTCCCCCGGGTCACGAGGCGGGAACTCGTGACAGGAACACATTCTTCAGGATTTGCTTCACAAAGCTGCACTGGGAGAGTTTCGTGTGCAGGAATTCGAATTCAAATCCAACCGTCTCTGATCTCCTATGGAGAATGTCTCTTAGGGCCACGAGTGTGCGGGAACACCCGACAGTTGCCCGAGAGCACAAACAACTACCTCCCCGGGTCACGAGGCGGGAACTCGTGACAGGTGCCCGAGACCAGAGGAGAAAAAAACTCCCCGGGACAGGAGGCGGGAACACCCGACAGGTGCCGGAGAGCACAAAAAACTACCTCCCCCGGGTCGCGAGGCGGGAACTCGTGACAGGTGCCCGAGACCACAGGAGAAAAAAACTCCCCCGGGGCAGGAGGCGGGAACACCCGACAGGTGCCGGAGAGCACAAAAAACTACCTCCCCCGGGTCGCGAGGCGGGAACTCGTGACAGGTGCCCGAGACCAGAGGAGAAAAAAACTCCCCCGGGACAGGAGGCGGGAACACCCGACAGGTGCCGGAGAGCACAAAAAACTACCTCCCCCGGGTCGCAAGGCGGGAACTCGTGACAGGTGCCCGAGACCAGAGGAGAAAAAAACTCCCCCGGGACAGGAGGCGGGAACACCCGACAGGTGCCGGAGAGCACAAAAAACTACCTCCCCCGGGTCGCGAGGCGGGAACTCGTGACAGGTGCCCGAGACCAGAGGAGAAAAAAACTCCCCCGGGACAGGAGGCGGGAACACCCGACAGGTGCCGGAGAGCACAAAAAACTACCTCCCCCGGGTCGCGAGGCGGGAACTCGTGACAGGTGCCCGAGAATAGAGGAGAAAAAAACTCCCCCGGGACAGGAGGCGGGAACACCCGACAGGTGCCGGAGAGCACAAAAAACTACCTCCCCCGGGTCGCGAGGCGGGAACTCGTGACAGGTGCCCGAGACCAGAGGAGAAAAAAACTCCCCCGGGACAGGAGGCGGGAACACCCGACAGGTGCCGGAGAGCACAAAAAACTACCTCCCCCGGGTCGCGAGGCGGGAACTCGTGACAGGTGCTCGAGACCAGAGGAGAAAAAAACTCCCCCGGGACAGGAGGCGGGAACACCCGACAGGTGCCGGAGAGCACAAAAAACTACCTCCCCCGGGTCGCGAGGCGGGAACTCGTGACAGGTGCCCGAGACCAGAGGAGAAAAAAACTCCCCCGGGACAGGAGGCGGGAACACCCGACAGGTGCCCGAGAGCACAAAAAACTACCTCCCCCGGGTCGCGAGGCGGGAACTCGTGACAGGTGCCCGAGACCAGAGGAGAAAAAAACTCCCCCGGGACAGGAGGCGGGAACACCCGACAGGTGCCGGAGAGCACAAAAAACTACCTCCCCCGGGTCGCGAGGCGGGAACTCGTGACAGGTGCCCGAGACCAGAGGAGAAAAAAACTCCCCCGGGACAGGAGGCGGGAACACCCGACAGGTGCCCGAGAGCACAAAAAACTACCTCCCCCGGGTCGCGAGGCGGGAACTCGTGACAGGTGCCCGAGACCAGAGGAGAAAAAAACTCCCCCGGGACAGGAGGCGGGAACACCCGACAGGTGCCGGAGAGCACAAAAAACTACCTCCCCCGGGTCACGAGGCGGGAACTCGTGACAGGTGCCCGAGACCAGAGGAGAAAAAAACTCCCCCGGGACAGGAGGCGGGAACACCCGACAGGTGCCCGAGAGCACAAAAAACTACCTCCCCCGGGTCACGAGGCGGGAACTCGTGACAGGTGCCCGAGACCAGAGGAGAAAAAAACTCCCCGGGACAGGAGGCGGGAACACCCGACAGGTGCCCGAGAGCACAAAAAACTACCTCCACCGGGTCACGAGGCGGGAACTCGTGACAGGTGCCCGAGACCAGAGGAGAAAAAAACTCCCCGGAACAGGAGGCGGGAACACCCGACAGGTGCCCGAGAGCACAAAAAACTACCTCCCCCGGGTCGCGAGGCGGGAACTCGTGACAGGTGCCCGAGACCAGAGGAGAAAAAAACTCCCCGGGACAGGAGGCGGGAACACCCGACAGGTGCCGGAGAGCACAAAAAACTACCTCCCCCGGGTCGCGAGGCGGGAACTCGTGACAGGTGCCCGAGACCAGAGGAGAAAAAAACTCCCCCGGGACAGGAGGCGGGAACACCCGACAGGTGCCGGAGAGCACAAAAAAACTACCTCCCCCGGGTCGCGAGGCGGGAACTCGTGACAGGTGCCCGAGACCAGAGGAGAAAAATACTCCCCGGGACAGGAGGCGGGAAACACCCGACAGGTGCCGGAGAGCACAAAAAACTACCTCCCCCGGGTCGCGAGGCGGGAACTCGTGACAGGTGCCCGAGACCAGAGGAGAAAAAAACTCCCCCGGGACAGGAGGCGGGAACACCCGACAGGTGCCGGAGAGCACAAAAAACTACCTCCCCCGGGTCGCGAGGCGGGAACTCGTGACAGGTGCCCGAGACCACAGGAGAAAAAAACTCCCCCGGGGCAGGAGGCGGGAACACCCGACAGGTGCCCGAGAGCACAAAAAACTACCTCCCCCGGGTCACGAGGCGGGAACTCGTGACAGGAACACATTCTTCAGGATTTGCTTCACAAAGCTGCACTGGGAGAGTTTCGTGTGCAGGAATTCGAATTCAAATCCAACCGTCTCTGATCTCCTATGGAGAATGTCTCTTAGGGCCACGAGTGTGCGGGAACACCCGACAGTTGCCCGAGAGCACAAACAACTACCTCCCCCGGGTCACGAGGCGGGAACTCGTGACAGGTGCCCGAGACCACAGGAGAAAAAAACTCCCCCGGGACAGGAGGCGGGAACACCCGACAGGTGCCGGAGAGCACAAAAAACTACCTCCCCCGGGTCGCGAGGGGGGAACTCGTGACAGGTGCCCGAGACCAGAGGAGAAAAAAACTCCCCCGGGACAGGAGGCGGGAACACCCGACAGGTGCCCGAGAGCACAAAAAAACTACCTCCCCCGGGTCGCCAAGCGGGAACTCGTGACAGGTGCCCGAGACCAGAGGAGAAAAAAACTCCCCGGGACAGGAGGCGGGAACACCCGACAGGTGCCGGAGAGCACAAAAAACTACCTCCCCCGGGTCGCGAGGCGGGAACTCGTGACAGGTGCCCGAGACCAGAGCAGAAAAAAACTCCCCGGGACAGGAGGCGGGAACACCCGACAGGTGCCGGAGAGCACAAAAAACTACCTCCCCCGGGTCGCGAGGCGGGAACTCGTGACAGGTGCCCGAGACCAGAGGAGAAAAAAACTCCCCCGGGACAGGAGGCGGGAACACCCGACAGGTGCCCGAGAGCACAAAAACTACCTCCCCCGGGTCGCGAGGCGGGAACTCGTGACAGGTGCCCGAGACCAGAGGAGAAAAAAACTCCCCCGGGACAGGAGGCGGAACACCCGACAGGTGCCGGAGAGCACAAAAAACTACCTCCCCCGGGTCGCGAGGCGGGAACTCGTGACAGGTGCCCGAGACCAGAGGAGAAAAAAACTCCCCCGGGACAGGAGGCGGGAACACCCGACAGGTGCCCGAGAGCACAAAAAACTACCTCCCCCGGGTCGCGAGGCGGGAACTCGTGACAGGTGCCCGAGACCAGAGGAGAAAAAAACTCCCCCGGGACAGGAGGCGGGAACACCCGACAGGTGCCGGAGAGCACAAAAAACTACCTCCCCCGGGTCACGAGGCGGGAACTCGTGACAGGTGCCCGAGACCAGAGGAGAAAAAAACTCCCCCGGGACAGGAGGCGGGAACACCCGACAGGTGCCCGAGAGCACAAAAAACTACCTCCCCCGGGTCACGAGGCGGGAACTCGTGACAGGTGCCCGAGACCAGAGGAGAAAAAAACTCCCCCGGGACAGGAGGCGGGAACACCCGACAGGTGCCCGAGAGCACAAAAACTACCTCCCCGGGTCACGAGGCGGGAACTCGTGACAGGTGCCCGAGACCAGAGGAGAAAAAAACTCCCCCGGAACAGGAGGTGGGAACACCCGACAGGTGCCCGAGAGCACAAAAAACTACCTCCCCCGGGTCGCGAGGTGGGAACTCGTGACAGGTGCCCGAGACCAGAGGAGAAAAATACTCCCCCGGGACAGGAGGCGGGAACACCCGACAGGTGCCGGAGAGCACAAAAAACTACCTCCCCCGGGTCGCGAGGCGGGAACTCGTGACAGGTGCCCGAGACCAGAGGAGAAAAAAACTCCCCGGGACAGGAGGCGGGAACACCCGACAGGTGCCGGAGAGCACAAAAAACTACCTCCCCGGGTCGCGAGGCGGGAACTCGTGACAGGTGCCCGAGACCACAGGAGAAAAAAACTCCCCGGGGCAGGAGGCGGGAACACCCGACAGGTGCCCGAGAGCACAAAAAACTACCTCCCCCGGGTCACGAGGCGGGAACTCGTGACAGGAACACATTCTTCAGGATTTGCTTCACAAAGCTGCACTGGAGAGTTTCGTGTGCAGGAATTCGAATTCAAATCCAACCGTCTCTGATCTCCTATGGAGAATGTCTCT